>APFE030573442.1:1674-57640 GCA_000404065.3 Pinus taeda | reverse complement strand
TCAATGGCTTTGTTCTTGTAAACCATTTGTCACTTGGTCAATTTCTATGGAGGAAATGCTAGAACATTATCATGAGACAAAGAGTAACTCCTTCTTTAACCAATTGATAAATCTCAAACAAAAGGGTTAAATGGCATAGCACATGGAGGACTTCCAAAAATTTAATATCAAGGTAACTAATATTCTAGATGAGCATAGGATTTTTGTCTTCATAGGGAATTTAAAGGATAACATCCAACAACAGGCTCGCCTTTGGGAAATTTATTCATCGGAGAAGGCATTCAAGGTGGAAAGAAAAGTTGAAAGCAAAATTATGGCAACAAGGAAGTTTATCCCTCACAACTATAAATATGGAAGTGTTTTTGCTCCTAGCCTTCCACAACCTACAAGGTTGACACCACAACATTTGGAGGAGAAAAGAGAAAAAGGGATTTGTTACATTTTTGATAGAAAATAAACTAAAGGTCATAAGTAATTAATTATTTTCAATAGATTGTGAAGAGGAGGAAGAAAATGGACAAGAAACATCAAAAGAGGAGGATATACACTAGGAACCAACCGTAGAGAAAGAATAAATGAATACACCATATCTTGTAATGCATTGGCAATAATTACCACTCCTTAAACTTTTGAGATAGAAGGATATATCAAGACGAAAAAGGGAATTTTGTTGATTTATTCAGGTAGTACCCATAATTTTATTCATTGTAAGATAGTTAAGTAATTGAATTGCTTCCTATATTCAGCACCAGAGTGTCAAGTGATGGTTTCAAATGGAGGAACTATATATTTGTATGGGAAGTGCCATAATATCAAGCTAATCATGGGGAAATATGTATTGAATAGTCCAATTCTTTCCATTCCAATGGGTGGTGCTGATGTTGTACTATGAGTCTGATGGTTATAGTCTTTACAGATGATAGTTTTTAATTTTCAAGAACTTTTCTTGTTTTTTTTGGGAAGGAAAGGAAGTTGAATTAAGGGGTATCGTAAGGAATGACAAAATATAATCAACTCTAAGGGGATGAAAAATATTCCGAAGAAAGAAAATGAGATATAATTTCACAATTATGCTCACTAGAGGTTCAAACATCAAAATCTTCTATTTCTCCATACCTCCAAACAGTCTTAGATAATTATTCCAAGGTATTTGAGACTCCAAAAGGCCTCCCACCTATTTGTGATCATGAACACATTATTTATTTGATTCCAGGAAGTGTTTCTTCAAACATCAGCCTTATAGATATCGTATGCCCAAAAGAGTGAAATTGAACATATGGTTGCAAAAATGGTAGAGGCTATTATAATTCAACCTAGTCAAAGTTCTTTCTCTACTCCAGTAGTATTGGTGCACAAGAATGATGGATCATGGAGTATGTGTCTATATTATATTGAGCTCAATAAGTTCACTATTAAAGATAAATTTCCCATTCATGCCATTAATGAATTGTTGGATGAATTACATGGAGAAATTTACTTCAAGAAGTTATATCTTCATTCAGGACTCATGAAGGTCATTATTAATTTTTAGTCATTCCTTTTGGCCTTACTAATGCACCTCCCACATTTCAAGGTTTGATGGTTCCATTTTCAAATGCTTCCTTAGAAAATTTGTGTTAGTATTTTTTGATGATATACTAATCTACAAGAAGTCTTAGAATGGTCATGTTCAACATGTTAATAGGGTGCTCAAACTATTGGAGGAGAATTATTATATGAAAAAACCTCATTTCTTTCTTTGGAGTACAAGAGGTGGAATATTGGGTCGTATTGTATCTCATGAGGGTGTTAAGGTAGATCCTACCAAAATTAAAGCCATTAAGGACTGGAAAATCCCCACATCCATAAAGCATATGCAAGGATTTCTTGGGTTGATAGGTATTATCACAAGTTTGTTAAGGATTATGAGACAATAGAAACACCTCTAGCAACATTACTGAAGAAAGATGCATTTTCTTGGACTCTAGAAGAAATTAAGGCCTTTGAACATTTTAAAGAGGAAATGTGCCAAGCACTGGTCTTACCTATGCCAGTCTTCACAAAAACATTTATTGTGGAATGTGATGCCTAAGGAAATGGAATTGGTGCTATTTTAATGAAAGAAGGAATACCCATTTATTTTGAAATTCCTCCAATCAAAGGAAAGTATTTACATAAACCTATTTATGAGAAGGAAATGTTGGCAATACTACATGCACTAAAGCAATGGTGACATTACCTAATGGGAAGAAATTTTAAGGTAAAAATAGATCGAGTTAGAAAGCACGGTTCTGAGAATTTTGGAACTGTGTCGGCTTGATCCATTGTTTTGGATTTCTAAATTGTAGATTTAGCGACGGATCCACCTCGGATCCATTGTAGGCTACGCATGGATCCAATTCCCAATGGGTGGTTCTTCATGGCTGACCCAAAAAATCATTTATTTTTGTTTTCATTTTTTCTAACCTGAGTTGGGGGTGGGTTTAGGTTGAGTTATGGAAATGATAAATGGGGATAAATCTCATTTATCCCTCTCATTTTCTCACTCTTTTATTTTTGGAGAGCTTGGAGAAGAAAGGAGAAGAGAGGAGTTGAGAGGAGAAGATAGATTTGAGAAGAAAGGCTTGAGGAGAGCTTGGAGGAGTGAAGGAGGAGGAGCTAGGAGTAGTGAAGGAGGAGAAGCTTGGAGGAGTAAAGAAGGGATTCCATTACAAGAGCTAAAGAGTTAAGTTCAAACTCCAAACACCCTCATTTTTCTGTCATTGTTGTTTCTATTTTTTCTCCTCCCTCTCCTACTTTCCACATTCTTTCTCTTTTCTCATCTCATTGTAGGTTGTCCATCTATATTCATATTCCAAAATGGTGTTCTTTTAGATTTTATGTATCATTGCACTTTTAGCTTCATGATGGCAAGGGGGAGTAGGAATAGAAGGGAATAAGAACAAGAGGATAGTGGTCCACATATGAGTGACCTAATGTATGATGAAGAGGAAGGGAATGAAGAAAACATTGAAATGCTAGAGGGGAAAGCTACATTGACACCCTTGTGGAATTTTGTGACCAAACTTGAAGGGGGAAAAGGTGGTGGAAGCTACACGTTTTTATGCCCTCATGGTTGTCATGAAGGAAAACCATATAGTGGTTCATATACCCATGTGAGGAGGCATCTTCGTGGGCTTTGGACAGTGATGAAAAAAGGGTATCATGGGGATAGAAATTTTCCCAAAGGTTCCAGCTGAACAAAGAAGAAAATAAATCCAAATAGAAGAGGTTTCAAAAAAAAAAAATACAAGAAAAAAAACTCATTATGAATCAAGTGCAACCTCTAAATTTGGTAGCTCATCTCCTCATCATATTTATGCAACCTATGAAAGTATAAGAACAATAGGGGATTTCCTTAATGTTGTTGGGAGGGATGATGTGAATTGAAAGATAGTTTGGTTTCTTTGTGCTTGCGGTGTACCATTCAATGTGCTTCTCTCTCCATAGTGGCATGATATGGTTAAGGCCATAAATGAAGCCCCAAAAGGATACAAGAGCCCCAACTATGTGAAACCTAGAACAATGTTATTAGAAAGAGAAAAAGAAAATATTCTCAAAGTTTTTACATGTTTTACAAATCAGTGAGTGGATTTTGGGTATCCATTCTATCACATGGGTGGATAAATGTTAGAAACCAAAATTTGATAAAAGTTCTTGGTGTTTCTTCTAGTGCAACTTCCCAAAACATTGCAGGTATCTTATTGTAATTAATCAAAGATGTTGGTCCTAATAATGTGGTTTAAGTGATCACTGATAATGTAGCAAATTATAATGCAACAAGAAAAATTATTGAGTGTAATCATCAACACATATTTTGGTCTGGGTGTTTGGTGCACATAGTGAACCTTTTGATGCATGACATTGTGAAGAATAAATAATGTGGATGGATTAATGAGATTCATAAGAGAGGGAAGAAATTCATTAAATTAATCATAAGGAATACAAGGGTAAGCTAATTTTATGGAACATACTCCAAGTTTCAGTTGCTTAAACTTGCAAAAACAAGATTTGCAAGTTATTACCTCACCTTTATGGGATTAGTGAAGGTGAGACAAGCTTTAACTAATATGTTGACCTCTAAATCATGGGAGGAAATTAACATTGATAGAGATGGTGCTAATGTAGCCAAGGACACTATTCTTGACAATTAATTTTGGTCACAAATTAAATACGTTTTGCAATTCACCAAACCAATTTATAACATAATCAAGTTTGCAGATTCAGATTAGCTGATAATTGGGGAGGTGTATGAGAAAATGGATGGTGTGTTGGGGAATATTAATGAAATTATTGAGCCTAAAGATATCACCTTGTACAATTATATTCATGTAGAGGTGGAAAAATGATGGGATATGCTAAACATTCGACTGCATGCCTTAGCATATTTTTTGACACCTAAATACTAACATCCATCATGGATTTTCAACCAACACCTAATGGGGGAGTAGGAGAAAACCAAACCTAGATCCAGAGGTTCTAAATGGTTATATGAAAGGATTGGATAAATTAGTCCCTGATGCGGAGGAGTCTTCCATGCTATGAAAATATTTGAGAAACTATAAACTTAACACTAGTCCATTTGGGAGCATGCATGCAATTAGAGATTGAGATATTTTCTCTTCTCTTGAGTGGTGGAACATGCATAGAGGTGCTACTCCAATTCTACAAACCTTGGCATTGTGATTGCTATCAAGGGTGGTAAAAATTCTTCTATTGAGAGGTGTTGGAGATCTTATTATTTCATGCACAATGTTAAAATGAATAGGTTGATATTATATCAGGGAGAGAGCTTGGTTTATGTTCACTGCAACTTGTGATTGTTGTCCCATTACTATGATGATGTAAAGACTAGTAAAGAACTTAAGGTTTGGGACCAAAATCTAAAGGATCCTAATTTGGAGGATGGAGTGTTGCAATTAGAGAATTAAAGGATTCTTTTATCTAGGATGATGATGATGATCCATCTGATATGCCAGTCCCATTCAATCCCTTGGTTCCTAGGTTCCATGCTTCAACACCAACAATAGGGGTTTCATCTTCATCAGTTTGACTGACACAACGTCCATAGCCACCATCTTCTTCTTCCACCATGTGGAGGCTCACATCGTATTCATGCTCGAAGGAGGAGATATTATTAGATATATTCATAATTTACTCCTTTTTTCATAGATTAGAATTGTAGTCTTGCTATGAATTTGAGCTCTCCTTTCTTACTCTTCGTAGTTGAGTGTGTACTTGAGTCTTGAGGTTTCATCTTCTCTATTCTAATGCTTTCAAGAGTGAAACTCGTGATCTAGTGTCTTTGTGTTATGAATACAAGGTCGTAATCTAGTGTGATATGGTATATGTGTTTGGATCCAATTCTAGAGTATAAAAGATAGATTGACTATCTCCACTAGTATCTCCTTGCAAGCATATTTGGGCTCTTCTCAGGCATTATATATAGTAAAGTGTGATTTTAGCAAACTAATCTAGAGTCTTTATGCCTGGTGCAAAATTGTCTTTATTTGATGAGTGATAGAGTTAGACAAAACGACTCCAAGCTAGTAGATTGCTAATCTAGTCCACAATCCATAAAAGACTAGTTATGAGGCAATAAATGTGCATGATTTATTGATCTAGTATGTTCTACAACATATATTAATGAGTTTCCTAGGGCTTATAAAAATGTGTAACATATACATTATGAATCTTCAAAATGTATCACACAATATGAGTTTAGTTAGCAACAGAGGTTGTTAGAGTGCTTTATACTACTGGGTGCTACTGCCTACATGATTTCTGGAGTGAGTTTGTTTTGACAAGGTTGTTGTTAAGTATATCACCTACACGATTGTTGGAATATGATAGAGGCTCATTTTTACCATTGTCGGCCTAAGTTTTTGTTGTTGTTGTTGTGCTTATGAAATGGTGTTGTTATCATATTGTTTGACTCCCAAGATTAGAGAACAAAACATATGTTGACTATTATATGATAGGGGTAATTGTTGTTTACTGCTTGGTTGTTTTTCTGACAGTAAAGATGGAATTACATGATAGTGTTTGCGTTTGGAACCTGTATGAAGAACCCCGGGCTCAAGAATGAATCATAGGATGGACAAAATATTTAAAATTACTTATTTTACTATCTATTGTAATGTGGTTGTTGATTGATTTAGCTACAAGGGTACTCTATGCCTAATGATTGGTTGTTACTAAGTTTTTGATGATATAATATGTTACTGGTGATCAAAGATGCAATAATATTTTGTTGATTACTAGGAAAAAGATAATGTTCTTGCTAAGGATTTTCCTTACAGAAATGTGTTATGATTTTCAAATAAAGAAGTTGATGATAAATGGCCAATTTTCTGTTGAGAATTAGTGTTGTGTATTGTTTTTTCAAGAGTCTTGTTGATGATATAAAAGGTGTAATTTTGTTGACAAAACAATTTGTTGAAGAGTTTGTGTTGATTGTAGTATGTTGTCAAGCATGATACTGATGATATGTTGCTACTAAGTATGATGAGTTAGAACATCGTTGTGTTGTTGATGTCAAAGTATATATTGATCAGAACTATCCATGAAGGTTTACGTTTCAAGGATGAGAGTAATGAAATTGTTTATTGAATATGTGGCAACCCCAACTATGTTTCTCTCATGTGTGTAATGTAAAATTTTTGCAAAAAAGAAAAAGAAAAAAATATGGGTTGAGTAATGGGAAACAAATTCCAGAGCTAGGAATGTTACTTGCTATAAGGAAATTGTTAAATTATTTCTTAAAATAGAAAATATGAGATAGTACATAATAGCTAGTAGTTGGGAAAAAGGGAAAATGTGAATTTTACCATTAGTTGTGCTTTTACAACGATGGAAAGGAAATGGGGACAACATTTTTAAAAGAAAATGAAAGGGTAAGTTGTCAGTTGGTGTAACGAGGTGGTCATTCACTACAACCAATTAAAAATAACATTTAATAACTTGATAATAGACATGAAGGTGGTTGATAAGAGTGGTAGTCAGGGAAGTTTTTAGATTAATTCCCAAGCAAAAGACAAATTGAATTTTGGTTGGGACAACATAAGAGGAAGGGTCGTATGGTTTGAACTGCCAGAGGACATACAAAATCAAGCAAGGAAAATTTGAATTGTTGTAGCAAAGGCAAAAGGGAGTTGGGATTTTGGTTGGGAGCAACACAAAGAACATGGGAGTGATCCAAGTGGATGTTGGTGGCCACCCACCTATCCCACTTGGATCCCCACAACTATCTCTTTCAGGTTTTCAGTAGCACAATTTACTATTTTTAGCATTTTTTTAGTTCTAAACTTTCGGAGCCATTTTGAGGCCCTAAACAACGTTTTTTTGGCAATTTACTACCAACATGTTTTTGATAAAATCATATTTTCTGTCGTAGTCCTCTGAGATATATTTCCTATAGGGTATCATGCACGTCAAACGAATATAATATGACCAAGTCATGACCCCGAGAGGTTTACTGTCCACCTAAACCCAACGGGGCCCATAAACTCTTGGTGTTACATCTCCTTGGCTTAGGGTTTTGGATATTTATGGTTTTCTCTTATTATTCAATAATAAAAGGCCCTTTAGCCTCATTGTAACAAAGTTCAGAGGCATGTAGCCACCACATCTCTTATCATAGATAAGTTACCATCACCTGAGCTAGTTTAATTCCATTTCTATTTGTAATCATATTTTAGTATTGTACATTAAGGAAATGAAGTATTATTTCTACTGCATCTCCATATTTATGGTTATCTCTGTACTTTATTGCATTCCTGTTTAAATTCGGATTAGGGAGACACTGGAATTGTTGTAGTAAGAAGACTGGATTCAAATTGTTGAACAAAGGGAAGAAATTAGAACTATACATGATAATAGTCCATTAGAGAAGCAAAGTAAAGTAAAAGAGAGTAGAAGAGATGTAATGTCTAGTTGGCAAGAATTCTAGAAGAAAACGTTTCTAGGTGAGGAGATATTTTCCTCTCGAATCCCCTTGAGCCAGAGGGTGGAGATGGTATTTCTTAGAAATCCTTAAGGACTAGAGTTGAGGAAGTAATCATGGGAAAACTCTTGGAAGGTTTTTGAAGGCTCACTTGTTGTATATATGATTTTGTTTTGGTTATGGAGTCCCTAAATCAAGGTGGAACCACAGTGTCCCTATGCACTCATTGGTCGCAGCTGAGATGGAGGGAGGAGGTCGTAAAATAGTTGATTTCCTGGTTGAACTGGTAGTTATGCTTAAGCCCTGAGAAATAAACCCCTTAGTCTCTAGAATATGGCTTGGGGTTGATAGTTGCAAGTGAGGATTGGCTATAACTATCTACGATTGGGTGGGCAGTCATAGTCCGAGACTTATTTTCCTAAATCTTTAAAGATAAGTGTTCTCCTTGTATTTTTTATAACTGAGGATATATATATGCATTCTAGATCGAAATGGTGTTTATTGGTGCATTGGGGCATAACTTATGCTTTTATTGTCTACATGATTAGCTCTTATGTTGTTGTTCCTACAAACAAGCTATTGGAGAAATATGTAGTTGGCTTGGTCATGTTTCACTATACTAGTATAAAAATCCTAGTTTAATGAAAATGGCATAATTTACGTGATCATTTAATTGCTGGGAAATTGTTAAATTATTTCTTACAACATAAAATATGAGCTGGTACACAAAAATTGGTAGCTGAGAAAAATGGAAAATGTGAATTTTCCCATCAGCTATGTATTTATAGCAATGGATAAGAATTTTAAAAGGAATGAAAGGAGAAGTTTCTAGTTGGTGTAGTGTGTTGGCCATTCACTACAACCAATTAAAAATAGAATTTAAAAACCTGATAAAAGATAAGAAAGTGGAAAACTTTTGATTGGTTGACAAAATTGGTTGTAAGGGAAGTTATTTGATTGATTCCCAAGGAAAAGACATAGAATTTTGGTTGGGAAAACGTAGGAGGAAGGGAAATATGGTTTGAGCTGTGAGAGGAAAGATAGTAGAAAGCAAGGAAAGTTCAAATTGTTGAAGTAGGAGGAGAAGGGAATTTGAACTTTTCTTGGGAAAAATGTAGAGGACAGGGGAAAGGTTGAAACTACTCAAGTAAGTAGACTAGATTTAATTTGTTGAACAAAAAAGAGAAAGTCAAACTGCATAGGATAACAATCTATTGGAGAAGAAAACTAAAGTTAGAGAGGGAAACAAAGAAGTAATTTCTGGTTGGAAAGAATTTTGGAAGAAAATACTTTTAGGTGAGGAGGTATTTGTCTCTCGAATCCCCACGGGCTAGAGTGTGGATATGGCATTTCATAGAAATACCTAAGGGATAGGGTGTAGGAAGTACTCCTAGGAAAATCTTCGAATGTTTTTTAAGGCTCACTTGTTGTATATATGATTTTATTTTGGTTATGGAGTCCCTTTAAATATGGGTGGAATGACAATGTTCTTTTGCACTGGTTGATTGTATCTTATTTGGAAAGAGGAGGTGGTAAAATCTCTAAGTTCTTGGTTCAATTGGTAGTTGTGCATAAATCCATGAGAAATAGACCCCTCAGTTTTTCAAATATGGGTTGGGGGTGATAGATGCAACTGAGGATTGGCTGCATCTATCTACGGTTGGGTGGAGAGTCATAGTTGCAAACTCGATTGCCCAAAATATTTAATGATAAGTGTTCTCCTTGTATTTTTGATATTTGTGAATATATATTTGCATTCTGTGGTATATTTTATGTGATGGATGCTAAGTCTTACAAGTACTAAATCATGTCTCTGTATAATGACATTGATAAATTCTCTTTCTCTAGTTTATAGTCCTTTTCATTTCACCTGGATGATGTTTCCAGTCTCCAGTAGTATATGCACATTTTTGGGGATTTCATCCTATTTAGTTAGGTTCAAGAAACAATAATTCTTGTTATTTTTGTTATTAAAAAGAATATCTCAAGTGCTTGATACCTTGGTTGATGTTCTTGAATCATATATGAATGTTTGCATGTGATATGTGTGTACATACACAAGATGAGAAATATACCTCACTATTAAATACCCAACTCGACAAGTTTCTTGATAGTGCATTAGCGATATAATTAGGGCTATTCATTTGATTAAACTTCAAGGTAGATGTATTTCTACCTATTGCAATAACCAGGCTATCTCGCGAATCTAGTAGAGAATAAAACAAATTGATGCACTTACCTTCATCTGAAAGTTTAATGTCAATAGAAAACAATTGGCTTACCACAATATTAATGGTGTTCAAATGCTCTATCACCGAGTATCCATCCTTAATCCTTGAGTTATACAAGTTTTTCTATAGGAACAGTTTGTTCACCAGAGACTTAGATTGGTACAAAGTCCCTAACTTGTCCCACAAAGCCTTTGTCATAGCTTCCCCTGATAAATTCAATAATATTGAATATGAGATACACAACCTTATTATGCTCTTTTCTTTCTAATCCAACTTTGCCCAATCTTCATCTGACATTATTGTTGGTTTAGTACCCAGATCTACCATGATCCACTGATCTTTATCCACCAGCAAATCCTTCATATTGAGTTTCCACAACTCAAAACCTTGACCATTAAATTTCTTTATCTCTATCTTTCCACTACTCACCATCTTCTTTCACCACAAGAATCAATCCTGCAAATGTCTCATTGAACATGTTCAACAACATGACCAAGCAAAACCCCTCAGCAACAAAGGCATCCCCTTGAAGCCAAAATAAATACGAAACCAAATGTAGGTTTTAAACCTGTACAAAAATTACCTGCAGACAAATTCTAAACAACAGAAAATAAACAATGACGAGAATATAAAACAAATACATGGATATTTCCCCTAGATCCCAAAACTGGGAATACCATATTTATTTTTCATCATGTTCCTTTCAATGTTACCATACATATATATACATTCCAAAGCACTCACAAACCCCAATCCATTAACCTTGGATTAGAACATAATAATAGTTCCCTTGACCGAATCTACAAAATACCATGGGCAGAAAATCATCATGCCCAAAACCATGTGCAAAATCCATGCAACAAACCATAGGTAGGTATTCCCACCTAATGTAGGGTCCAAAAAAAATTCTCAGGGCACTGCCTCAGACCCCATGCAAGGGCACTAGCACCCCCCTAAAACCCCTTAACACAACGAATAAGAGGGGTTACCGCCCCCCCTGTGACCCCCCTGATGCGTACAATGCAACGAATAGAGGAGGCTAATGCCCACCCTGTGAACCCCCCGCGCATGTGGCTAGTAGTGGAAATAATATAGCACACACCCAACAAAATAACAATATTGTAACATCTTGTAACATTTAACATAATTCATCAAAACTCAACTAGAATTGCCTCCTAAGCCTATTTTTTGCTTTTCATCACTTTACAATGTCCCCTAAGCCTTGGAATCCAAATTAAGGAGATAAGATACCCTTTGTACATTATCCTTTCATCATTATAGCAAGATTTCTATGACAACAAGGAATTCATAGCAGAGGGACACTGCACAATTTTCAAAGAGATGAAATCAATTACCTCATGAAATTTTTCTAGAATTGTCATACTAAAAAGAAAGATCAAACCACCCAATTGTTGAATTGCTTGAATCAATTTGTCTTCCTGTAGCATTTTATCAACTTCTTGCAGTAGCTTGTATGATCCAGTGGGAACCTGTCATAAACTTTTAGAAGACTATCAATATCTTGTAGCAGTGCCTGTAACAACCAGTTTGCATGCAAAAAGGTGGTGGGCCCACCATTTTTTTTTTAATTTTTTCTTTTTTTTTTTAAATATTCTTCTCTCACATTTTTTTATTTTTTTTTTCAAACACACTGCATGCAAAACTTTGATTTATGTGGGTTGGCCCCACCTATGTTTTTTCTTGTTTTCTTTTTTTTAATCGATATTGCATGTAAAATAATATTGGAATTCTTTGAGTTAACTAATATGGCCCCCATCTACTTTTTAAGCTCCATTATAACATCCCACTTTCTTAAGTCTTTTTTCACTTTTGTCTCGTTTATCTCCCACATGTGTGGTTTTCCTTTGGAGAAAATTTAAGTGACTTGTTAGATAAGATTGAGGCTTCCTACTATTAAGTTTGGCTATAAAAATCCCTTCTTCTCACACTTTTAATGTTTTCTCTAGCTAGAATAGGTTTAAAGGGTGAGGTTAGAGAGTTGAATACATGTGCGTTACCATGAGTGTTTTTTGTGCAGGATATTGCTACAATTGTGGAGGATTCCTTTGATGATCATGAAGCTGCATGCGATAATCTGCTAGAGCTCCTAATGTTGATAGCCTTGTTTATGGAGGTCTTCTAGGTTTTATGTTGTTGTTTTTATTGTTTGATGCTGAGATGCTCTTTATGTGAGTGTTGTAGCTAATCATTTGATGTTTTCATGTCATTTCTGAACAAAGGTAAGGTTTCTTTGCATGCCCTGTGCAATTTCTCGAGAAGGATAAGTATTTTTTTATGTTCTCATGCTCACTGATGCTTAATGATGTAGGTTTTTCCTTCATGCATGTGATTTCTGGATCAGATGTTGCTATTTGCTGAGTGATCAAGAATCTTAGAGCAACTAACATAAGGTCTTGTATCTGCTTGAGAATCATAATTATCATCTCAAAATTATCCATGGTGGCTAACTTCTGGATCTAGTGCTCTAGATATGGTCTGTAAAGGGATGTGTAGACTACTATAGGATTGGGTGTCTTCCTGTATAAGTCATATAGACTCTATTAAGATCACAATCGTTCAGGTTCTAGAAGAGATGGAAGAAGGGGTGAAAAGTGGTGTTTTTTATGGACATAGGTGGAAATGGGAGTGTATAAGACGTCAAATTGTGTATAAAATGAATGATGAGTCCTTTGTGGAACCCCTCCATTGTTATTAAGTGGAGAACAAAATAATTTTCAGTCCTTTTTGTACTGATCATAATCCTGTAGCAAATCTAGATCAATCATGTAGCAGTTTTGGGACAATTATGTAGTAGCTTTGTTTAACCTATATCTTTAAAATTGTAGATTTGATTGACTTGATTTTTTTTAGAATGTTACCGAAATCCTTATGCATCACCCCATAAACAATATTAGCCAACAGGTGCATGGATATCGAGAAAAATGAAAAATGGTAGTAGGTGATGGAGGACAATTTCTTGAAAAGTATGCACGGGAATTTGCTGAAATTTCTTAAGCATGTTACCATCATCCTTATGCATATCCTCATCCAACAAATCGGCCAATGGATGCATGGTTTTTGAGATATGGTAAAAACAATTTATGCCCTGTGTATTTTGGAAATCCTATAGAAAAACAAAACTTTCATGTAGCACTTGAGGACAACAAGGAAAATGAATGGGAAAGGCTTGGGAATGATGATAAATGAAATTGGGATACATTGAGAGGGTGACAATAGATGTATGGAGTTTGTCTTAGCCATGTTGGAGCATCTTGGTGCAAAAGGTGGAAAATCAATGTTGACTTCCCTTGACTAGATATTTTCTTCTCTGATCAACTTTTAGTTGCTTGTGCAAGTGTGAAAGAACCTGCATATATCAGAGAGAGATACCTAGAGAAAATCATTTTTTTCCCTTTTCATTTTCATTTGTTTTTCTCATTTATTGAAGGCCTAGTAGTTGCACCAATGAGGTTTTCAACTAGTAGGAGCCTATGCGCCTCAAAGGAAGTTTTCACCTAAAATATTTTCGCTTTTTTTCTCTTTTTTATTTCCAACTCATTGATTGCCTCAAGGAGATTTTCAATCAGTGAGTAAATCTCATGTGCCTCAAAAGTGTTTTTCACCTATGGTTTTATTTTTTTCTCTTATTGTTTTTCTTCTTTTCCTTTTTTTATTTTATTCCTCTATCCTACCCTACTTGAAAAAAAAGGAAAATCTCTTTCATGTATAGGAATACTTCCAATGGATCTAAGTGCACAACAATATGACATATAATCATGTGTAGGCTCGAAACATATGCTTTCAAATGTACTTGAATATGAGAGAGAAACTGCTTTGACCTTGATGAAGCCAAATGTTATTGAAGAGAGTGGTGATCCTGCTTAGCGATTTTTAGGAGCCAAAATTCAATAGAGTTGTGATGCCCTTGGTTAACTTGATCATCTAGATCATCTTGTATGTCTCCTCCATCCATGTCATTGAAATCTTCTACTATTTTTCAATTATCCCCTTGAACACATAAACGATCTGTTGATAAGCATTATATAAATTCTTCAATCTCAGGCTCCAATGGTTGCTCTTCATCAAATGTGGTCCATGATTCTTTAGTCTCCTCTGGATATTTTTCTTTTGAATGTTCTTATTTAATAGGATCAAGAAAACATCTTCTTTGCAATAGTCTTCCCAATCCAAGATGACTATCACTTGGATCAAGAGGATTTATTTGTATATTTTGTATCTCAGCATTATAAGTTGGTTGAGTTACTTTATTGCTTGGATTTGGAAATGGTTGTGCAGGTAGCTGAGTAAGAGTGTGTATTTTAAGTGGTTGTGGCTGAGGATGTGGTTGTAGTGGAGGTGGATAGGATGGATAGCATTGAGCTTGATATGGAGGATATTGAGGATATTAAGGGAAATATGGATCACCCCATTGAGGAGGTTGGTGTGCGATAAGCACCAATATTGCAGCAAGAATGCTACAACTCTTGGGCTACCAGCTTTACTTTATCAACCCTGGGTTCGTACAAACTTAGAGGTGAAAATGTTGTATACAAAAGTAAAAGTGATGGCTCTGTCTTTTGTCACTATTCAACTGGCAAGAGACCACTAGGGTTTTCAAGCCAAACTTCTATGGATTCAGAGGAAGCTTGGTCCCTTGATGAAAGAAATAGAAATCTACTCTAAGAGAGAGTTGATCTACAACAATAATGAAAAAGACTGACATTCAATGCTAAGGCACACCATTTCCTAATTAACTGCTAAGAGCTGTGCTTTGCAATGATTCTAAACTAACATGAATAAAATGATACTATCTTAAGCATGGAAGTTAAAAACATCAAACACAATTGGTATGCATGTAAAGGACTGTAATCAATATGTTTTGTCTTTTTATGCTTTTCATGATCAATCAAGTGTGCAAAATAATCTCTTTTGGTGTTGTGGCAGGTGGTTTAGGGATGTTGGTGGATGGCTAGAAGGTTCAGGAGATGGTTGGAAGGTTTGAGGGACCCTTGTGTGGCTGTCGGAGGCTTCCTAGAGGTTTTCCCTCCATTCGGCCTAAAAAAAAGCCACTATAGGAAAACCTAGAGGATGTACTAGAAACCTATAGGATTCCTTGAATTTCTACAGGATGCAGTCGTGAGAAAAACGATGGGTGTTGGAGGTGATGGAAGGCTAAGGGAAGGTGGTTGATGGGTTGAGTGGAGTGAGAAAAGGCCTAGGGTCACTGATAACCCAAAACCAAGTTTAGGAGATGGTCGGATTCACTCAAAATGCATGGGGAAATTTCTATGTAAAATGATGAAATTGGTGAAGATTTTGATGAAAACAAGGAATGCCTATGGGTGGATGAAATTGGAAGGTGATTGTTGGCTATGCGATCTATGTCTACTTCTGAAGCACCTGCTCTACATCAAACATGTGTAATTTCCAAAAAGTCATGTAAACAAGAAGAATTCTCATGAGCTAGAAAAGAAAATTTTAATGAACTAACTATCTACCTTATGCATGAATAACTAGCTGAATAAAATTGAATCATGGATGAGATCTAATGCAAGAATGAACATAGAAGAGATGGAAATGAAATCCTACTTTGAGAAAATGATCAAATGCTAGTTTAAGTACAACAAACTCTAAATATCATGAAAGAAATGGAAATCTATCTTTTTCGGCTGCATAAGAGTATTTTCCTCAAATCATGATCCTAGAAGGAAGAAGTGAGGCCAAGACACCTACTTCCATCTTTGTGGTGCCTCTTTTATCCCTTCTAACCTACTGTTAAAGTAAGGCACAAATGGAAGCAAACTAATAAACATTAATCAAATCTACGCTACTTGCAATGAAAGACATCTAAAGACAATTTAACCATGAATCTATAAAACTAAGCATAAAGATACAAGAAGAGGAGCCTTTGTTGCTAGGGGTGGGTCCTAACCCAAGAGCTTCATCCCTCTGAGTTAACTCAATATTGAATCAAGAAAAGTCTCATTCTTATTACCAAAATAGAAATTTACATCAAAAGTCTTCCACAAGTCTGGAGCTCGAAAATAACTAGTGTTTTGAAATAAAAATTTGAATCCTAATGAGGCTCTAGGCCTCTCTACTTATACAATTGAAGTATCCAATGATTTCCTTAAATTTAGGGAGGCTTGGCTCCCAAACTTGAGATGAACTAACTCTTTGTCTATCACTTGCTCGGCTACCTTCTAATCTTCATGACTTGGCTACTTGCACTCTGAGATGGTGTGATTAATGGAGGAATATTCGAGTGGAGGAGGAGTAAATGAGGAGGATTTACCTCCTACAATCTCTCTCCTTTGTCCCATTCAAGTTTCAAACCTTAGTCTTCCCAAAATTCCTTGATTTTCTCTTCCAAACCTACATTCAATGCATATTTGTCCACTAGGCATGATATCTCACTCTAACTCATCTCATTAAACAAAATATGATCAAAACATGTAATAAGTTGTGAGAAAAGTTGGTTTAACTAAGCTAGGAGGTGAATTAAGGCCCATATAATTACCTAATGATGAGGCTCATCGGGAAATGAAGATATTGAGGGAAATATGGATCACCCCACTGAGGAGGCTGGTGTTGATATGGATGTAAAAGAGGAATGATAGGTTGGGGATAGGGAAAATTTTAACGATGGAAATTTATTTTAAATTTTAGAAACTTTGGCGAATAATGCTAGTCCCTAATATGAAAATTGTAAAACGTCTAATTGTTTTTTAATATTTAGATTTCTAATTAATTTATATTAGTATATATAAATTTTTGGTGATTTTAAAGGTAAAATAATTTTATACTATAAAATTTGGGTGAATTATTTTTAGAAAAAAATGGAAATTGACAAATCTTTTATTTGGAAAATATGCCACCTGCAAATATTAGCCCCTAAAAATTTCCCTGTTTAGGGAGGATAAGACCATGAATATTGAGGAAAATATGGATCACACCATTGGGAAGGATAAGACCATGGAGACCAAGGTGAGGTGCTAGGTGGATAACAAGGTTGAAATTGTGCATTATAGCTTGTATTGAAAGAGGAGGGGAAATTCATATCTTGCTGATATAAGTTGACAAATTATGGCTGCTCCATACCTCCTTCTAATTTATCTATGACACCTTCTTCTTCTCCCTGCACATGATCAAGTGGGGTTTGTGGTGTTGAAGAAAGATTTTTGATTTTATAAAATTGTTTGAATGAGAATGTTAATGTAAAGCAATGGAATATGCCTAATGTAAGTTTTTTTGTTTTTGCAGAAAAGAAAGAGGGAATTATTCAAAGAAAAAGAGAGTGCTTGCTTTGACACCAAACCTGACAATGATACCAAAAATTAATGAGCCCCAGTATTGCAACAAGAATGTTGCAACTCCTGAGGCTATCGAATGAAATTATCAACCCTGGGTTAATACAAACTTAAGAGGGGTCAGAACTATATGTGCAGTAGGCACCTTCCTCTTCCTGGTACAAATCCCTCTGATGCAAGTGAAAGAAAGAAATGAAACAAATTCCAATGAAAGAAGATCTAGGTAAGCCACCAATAACAATAATCACACCTATTCTACTTGGAAAGGAAAGAAAATCTATTCTATTTTCAAAAAGGTAAGGCATAATGAAAATTAAGTAAATATAGTATATCTCATAGGAAATGAAATGAAATGAAATTGAAGGAAACCTATTCTATTTTCCAAGAAAAGAAAAATCCTATATTACTCTTG
Organism: Pinus taeda; assembly: GCA_000404065.3. Lineage (NCBI taxonomy): Eukaryota > Viridiplantae > Streptophyta > Pinopsida > Pinales > Pinaceae > Pinus > Pinus taeda. The sequence goes on along the minus strand of APFE030573442.1, from coordinate 39,724 downwards.
CAAGAAGGAAATCACACTTTGCATAAAGTAAATTATAGAAAGGAAGCAAGAAACAACAAACAACAAACAATGTAAATTAACATTTAGTAAGAAAGGATTGTAAGAGCTAAATGGTGACATAACCAAGCCTCCACTCAACCAAAGTGTCCTCAGAGCATTCATAGGCTATAAATCTATTTCTAACATGAATTTAGTGTGAATTTGGGTAAGGAAGATCTCGAAAGCAAATTGCTACATGATCTCTACTTCTTAAGATAACTTACCGAATGCCCAAAAAAATAAAATGAAAATGAGATGGGATTTTTTATTTATTTAAGTAGGATTTCATAGGACTCCAATCCAAGTGGAATAATACTCTTATTAACATGTACTAAAAAATAGGAGAAAATTACTACTCTAAAAATGAGAAATTCTAGAACTAGTGAGCTAGTTAACCTACCAAATGACTAACCTGATCAAGTGAAAATGATATGGGGTGAATTTTTTTGTTAATTACGGTCTTATTAGGACTCAATACAAGTGGAATAAAAAAAAAATAACTTCATTAACACATGCTAAAAAATAGCATAAAATTACTATTGTTTTGCTTCCTCCACGACCTTAATCATTCACTGATTCGTGTCATTGAGTTACATCATGGATAACAGGGCAGAGTCTTGTTGCATGCCCATCTGACTATTGTTGATATTTTGCTAACTAATCACTTGCAAAGAATGCTATTCGTGAGCCCTCAGCTCCACAATCACCCCATCCTGCAATAGGTGGAGTGCCTCGCTGAGAAGTACTGCCAAGTTCAGTGCTACTCCCTTGAGTGCACTGATAGTGAACTTGTCAGCTTTAGTCTCTATCATCAGTGCCCCATCTGGTAGCACTATGGCTCAAGATTCCTTCACACGCAGCATCCAAGTGTATTCTAAAGTACCAATGGCCAAACTAGTGGATGTTGCGCCGGTCTGTGTTGTCCAAATCTGCAGTTCTCGCAGATTCGCCTGAATGGCCCCCAACGCCTACTCTTGTTGCTGCTCAAACTGCTACAGTAGTTCCACAGTGGCATCCCACACGGTATCCCCAATTTCATTCAAATCCCCCTCTGCTAGGGTTATCGAGTCCATGGACATCTTGTTGGCCTTGGACTTCTTCCGCAACCCTACTTTTTCTTGTCCCCTTAGACACTTGATATGGAACGAAGGTGTCTGCAGTTCTTCTCTTCCTTGTTCTATCAAATCATTCTCTTCTTCCTCTTCTTTTGGGGAGGGAAACTTCTCTTTATTGGAGTCATGCTCCTCTCTTCCTATTTTTCCACCTGTATCATGTGTGGTAGCGTGGTCTTCCCTAGCCTTATCCTCAACCTCCTTCCTCCTTTTCTCGGCCAACTACTCCATCTTGAGCTTAGCTTCATCCTTCTTCCGTTGTGCGGCTGTCTTGCTGGATCTCGCCGTTAAATCCAAGGCAGTGTGCCATTTTTCCAGCCAATTGTCAATAAATGCCTGAATTGCATCATCCTTGGCTAAGTAGGGAAAGTCATGCAACTTCTTCTCGGGGTCCTTTCGCGCCCTGATGGATATGTGGTGGAAATCAACCTTAAAATCTGCGTATGATTGTAATTTATCAAAGACATTAGGTGACAACCATGGCTTGTGGTTGATGGCCATGTGCACATTCATCTCTGTCAAGATCCAAAAGCCCTTGATGTCCTTGATCTGCTGGGGATTCTTAGTCGCCCATACCGAAGTGTACTTGGTGGCCTGAGGCAGGTCTAGCGTGATCAAGGGAAATTCGCTATCTTTGGGTAGCTCCTAAGCACCAGCATGATCGACAGCAAGAACCACACATAGTAGAAGGTCTTGTTGGATCCTGTGCCTCGTGACAGTTTGCAAGGAACTCACTGGAAAGGTAGCACGCCCAATTAAACTGAACCCCCTTTGCACATTGGGCCACTAGAGCTACGACGACCGTTGGTACTTTATCGAAGTGACTCTTTCACATGACCTTCCCTTCCAATATTTGTTTGGCCACTTTGACTGCAGGGTCTAAAATACTTGTAATCCCATAGTTGCACAACTTCTTTACTAGTCTAAACTTCTTCTTCATGGCCTCCGTGAGGGCCAGTTCTCCCACCTTTCCACCGAATATCATAGCGGGATTCTCCCTTGAATATGGTAGCCTCGTGATTCTATGGATTAGTCTATTAGTGATGGGTATTAGCTCCTCTAGCCAGAGACACCCATAATGTACCAAGCATAACAACTACTTGATTACTAGCAAGGTAATGGGTGTGTGATTCTAGTGCAGCACCAAAAGTAGGTTGAGTAGGCCTTTCTTATCCACTCCTTTGAGCCACTTCCGTGGTTCTAATGCAGTCAAATTCATGGTCTTATAGAGGATGTGGTGCATCAGCTGCTCTATCACCAAGTGAGGGAATTGTTCAATATCAGTTAAGTCCCAGTCCTCCAATTTCAACATTAGAATCTGCGCCAAGCGCGATCCTTCAAAAAAAATCTTGTCTGACAGTAGAGGTGTGTACAAGGTGACCTTTCTCTTATCAATGTTCTTCGACACCTTGACCTTACCCCTACATGGAGGGACATACTCACGGAATTCAATAATTAGGTCAAACACCTCAACTTCAACGTGCTCAGTGTCGATCCTCATCATCCATTTGGATATGCCCAATTTCTTCCTCCTACGCACACTAGTGGTGTCGCAGCTTGCTTTCCTTTCTTTCCTATTGTGCCTTCCTGGGTCTAGGTAAGCCTTGGTCTAGGCAACTGTGGTGACTTGGGTATCTCTGCAACCTCTATATCAATTCCCTCTTCTTCCATAGTAACCTCTAGCATAGCCCCTTCGGCTGTCACTGCTTCCCTAATATCTATTGTTTCTGCCCGTGTCAACATCACACTATCCAATAGTTCTTGGGTCTCCTTTGGTAATTTCTTAAACGCCAAACTCGTTATCAGAGCCTCAAAGAATTCACAGTTCATACACATCTGAGAGCTTAACAACTCAATGCTCAAAATGCCAAGTGTTCTTCGTTGGGAAGCCACATGTAATTTATAGACCATTTTGAATTCAAATTGGACTATTCCCCCCAAAATCGGTTCATTATTGCTAGATTGGCAACAAATTTTCAAGGATATCACCCATACATTTTGTCTTAAATACCAACACCCCACTCCATTTGGCTATTTGTAATCATCAAATCATGAATGCTGGCTTTAACGGTCACTTCGCAGCTGACCTACACGGTTTTATCCCAGGTAGCGCAGCCTTTTATGCACTCGTGTGGCCTCTATGACATCTACTCATTCTGCACAGTTTCTTCATCGCACAGTTCCCTGACCTGACAAATTTATTTTATAGTCCTGTGCCTCCTTTCAGCTTCCTAGAGCACTAAGATTATGCTTCCTTCATATAGTCACCTAGCCATATCACCATTGTATGGCTTCAATTGGCTACCATTCACTTTTCCTAGGAAGGGCTCCCCATTTAAACTAACCAACTGAACTACTCCACCGTCGGTAATCTCTTTGATGACATACGGCCCCAACCAGTGCATCCTAAATTTCCTTGGAAATTTATCAAACTTGTTGTCATATATAAAAACAAGATCATTTACCTGGAAGGTGCACAGTTTAATGTGCTAATCGTGCCATGCCTTTTCGTGCTCCTTTTAAACTTGTTGATGAAATCCTGCTAGAAATTGGTCCTCTTCAAGATCTATTAGCTGTGTGAGCCTCTCTTCTAGGGCTCCGCGATCCACCATTTTTGTGATTGCCCATATACACAGACTAGGTACAATGTATTTCATTGGCATCATAGCTTCTACACCATACACGAGTATGAAAGACGTTTTCCCAGTCAGCTTCTTTTAAGTCGTCCTGTAGGTCCATAGCACAATGAGTACGTGCACATCCTAATCATTTCTCTGAGCATTGCAAACCTTTGTTAGTGCGCTCTCCATTATCTTATTGAATGCTTCCACCATCCCATTAGCTTACGGATGATAAGGCATATTTTTATGATGATACACCTAAAATTCTCCTATCAACGCGTTGATTGTTTCGTTAAGAAAGTGCATACCGTGATTGCTCATCAATATTTTTGGACAACAAAATCTTGTCAACACATATTCAAAAAGAAACTTTGGTGTTGTTGCATTGGTACCAGGGAAAATTTTAAGGATGGAAAATTAACTTGAAGTTTAAAAACACTGGCGAATCTCACTACTCCCTAATATGCAAATTATAAAATTTTTATTGATATATTTGTAAATTTATTCAAAATTATAATGATTAATTTATAGTCTCTATATACTATTGGCGATTTTTAAGGTAAAATAATTTTATATTCTAAATACTGGTCAAATAATTTTTAGAAAAAATTGAAATTAGTGAGTCTTGTTTTTGGAAACATCATGGAAAATTAGCCCACCTACGAATATTAGCCCCTAAAATTTTCCATGGTCGGTATAGTCCTTCATCGGCTGCGCCTATGCCCATCTGGTCAAGTACTCTGTCGCGGTGATGATTTATTGCACACCTGTTTTCTTCCCTCGAGGCTGAATTGGTCCCACAAAGTCAATCACCCATTTCTCGAATGGTTGTAATGTCACCTACGGTGTCAATGGCAGTTCATCCCTTCACAATCGCTTGCCAGTCCTCTAACATGCGTCATAGGCCCTACAATAAGCTTTCACATCCTTATGTAGAGTTGGCCACCACAATCTAGCACCCAAAACCTTCTCCGTTGTCTCGTTTCTTGCATAATGTCCTCCTACAGCTCCTCCATGAGCCTCCACAAGGAAACTACTCCGCTCAAAGTCAGGTACATAGTGTCGCAATATTTCATCAGACCAGATTTTGTACATATGTCTTGCAATGACAGAAAAGTATGTTGCGCGCACTACTAACTCCTTCTTCTGTTCGCTTGTATACCCTTCTGGAGCAATCCCTATTGTTAGGAACTGTATGATACCCTCAAAGTGACTGTCGGTGATGCATACCATAAAGAGTTGCACGTCAGGCAATCCTTCCTCCAAATTAGTGGGCTCCTCTCCTGTTTCGATGCATGATAGATGATCAGGTCCCGCATTCAATCTTCCAAGCTTCACAATAACTTCAAAATCATACTCCTGAAATAATAACAACCACTTGTAGATCTTCCCCCCCAACACAAGATTATTAACCAGGTATTTTAACGTAGAATGATTCATATACATATTAAAATGTCCACCTAACAAATAGGGCCTAAACTTTTGTAGTGCGTATACCATGGCTATTCCTTCGCGCTGTATAGTGGAATAGTTCTTGTCAGCCTTGGACAACTTCTTGCTCGTGAATGTTATAGGATGGTCCAATTCCCCCTCACCCGCATGTGTTAGTATGACCCCCAACGAGATACATGAGGCATCCACGTGCACATGAAATTCCTTCTTCCAGTCTGGAAAGACTAGGATCGATGTAGTGATCGTTTTCTCTTTCAGCACGTCCAAGCTCTTCTGGCATTCATCACCCCAATAGAAAGTACCATCATTTTTCAACAACTTCTCCATGGGCACAGTGATCTGGGCATAACTCTTGATGAATTTCCTATAGTATCTAGTATGCCCCAAGGTCGTGCACCACTGTTTCACATTCCTTGGCGCCTCCAAGTTGATTATCACCGCGATCTTCATGGTGTCTACCATCAATCCATGTCTGCACACCACATGCCCTAGCAGGATCCCAAAAGGGACACAAAATAGACACTTCTTCAGATTGAGCACAATCTAGTATGTTCGACACATATGCATATCTCCCTTTTAGCTTCAACAACCTCTCATCCTCAAATATTTTCATGATGACCAAGTTGTCAAGATGCTCCCTTATTTCAACATTTCAATCAAACATTTGTGTATTATGGCCTTGCTATTGGATGTGCATAAGAAATAGAAAAATTTTCCATGACTCAAGAGGATATAGAATATCATGGAAAATGAAATATGGGAATCTATGCAATTTAAGATTAATAGTGCCAATTCTTGTAGGTTTGAGAATGGATCTATTTTCAAAGAATAAAAAACCCTTTGTATTGCCATTCAATTAATCATCTAAGTTTCTCTAAAACTTCATATGGTACGTAATAATAGTATCAAGCAACCATGAATCTTTCTAACAAGCAAATGGAGTTTTTAGAAAATATTCATCTATGCAAATATTGCGATGAACAACAACAAAATGAGTGGCTTTAGGAGATTTAACATTTTTTTTCCTTTTGATCTCACTTTTCTTTGATATTCTCCCATGAGATCCTACATGTCTTTTCATGATATCCATCATTTCCATAATAGGATTTCCCCCTACCTCTAAAATACTTATTTCCATGTCCTCTCTTACAACCTTCTCCTCCAGAAGAATCATGTGATCAATTATTCCATTTTTGAGCAAGTTATAATGTCTCTCCAATGGCCTAAACCATTTTGTACCTGAAATATTTCTCATAGTTTGCAATTTTCTCCAACAGAGATTCAAAATTGAGGGTCTTTAATTGGTCACTAGTTTGAAATGATTCAAGATAGTGAGAATATGTTCGGTAGAGGGCCTTGATAAAGGCCATGAGAGTAATGTATATATTCATATCAACAACATCATTTTTTCATCCATGATGGATTTAATTTCGATCATTACCCTTCAACTCTAGATTAAAGAGATTTAACTATAATTGAATTATCTCCAATTTTGAATATGAATCTTAAAAATATTTCAACTTCTTCAAGTCACACCAATAATATTTTATAGACCTAATGTGATGATTCACCTCTTCATTTACAAAAGAAATAACCAAGGAAGATGGTTTCTTATATTTATTTGTTCATGCCACAAGATTTTTATCTATTGTAGGTTTGATAGTTGAAATATATGCATCACAAATGCGATAATAAAAAGAATTAAAGATCAAAGTGTTCTCAATATTTCTTTACCATTATAGATAATTTTCTCCACTAAGAACCACACCAAAAATTGAGACAAGAGATGCATTTTCAGAAGAAAAAAAAATCACTTTGAAACTATAAGTAATTCCCATGCCAAAATGATTCCCAAGCCTAGCTATGTTGGTTTACTATAGGTTTTTCAAACCACATGCACTAGAAAATTCAAAATAAGGACATGGAATCCTAGCTTCAAAACATTCAATGTGCACTTTTGTATAGGAAAACATAGACAAGTTGACCCAGTAATTAATTCGATAATCGTACTACTCATTTAATTGCCAAGGTAAAAAATGTAAGTCACTTATTTAAAGGAATGACAAAAGGATGAGGAAATCGGCTAGACAAAATTAGAAGTCAACTCAGCAAGGTATTAAAATGGCCAAAAATTAATCATGTAATCCCATGGAGAGAAAGGGAGAGTCTCCTCGCTTGTGTGAGGATTATATGGTTGTCGTATAACCTTTGGGTGAGAGAGAAATATATAGGAAGATGAAAATGACCTATGGAAAATGAAAAATCACCGAAATAGGGGAAAACAACCAAACCATAGTGTGAAATTGTCAAGGAAACGAAAAATGGGCCATGTGTAAAGATAATTTGACTAATATAAGTAATTAAATTGTTGAGAGTTTAGATGGAGTCAACCAATGGTCAACAAGCAAAGGGAAGACACCTAACATGCATTAGATGGTTGTGTGCAACTTGTAAGGGAAGGAAACATTGCCAACGTTGACTATGGTTGATTGGAAAGGTACAAATTCCATATAGGAATACCAATTTGAATCGAGGAGCAAGAAGGGTGATTTATAAGTGAGAGAAATGATCCAACAACCATGAAAACCTAATTTAGCGACTATATAAACTTTTGCAGTAGATAAATTTTAATAGCCATATATCTCAAACTTTAAAAGGAAATGGATGATGGACGTTCTAGAGCTATTGAGAAAAAATTAAACAACCAATATTAAAGACCATTGAGCTATCTAAGAGCACCAATACTCCAATACCACTTACAAACCTTGAATAACTCCAATATTGAATGAATTTTATTAATGTGGGTGACATATTAATATATTGGGACATGACCTTTGGTTTCATTCTCAAAGGGGTATGTTGACTATTGTTTTTCACATATCACTTTTCATATTTCTCCTAAATGAGTAGCAATAATATTTACAATAGATAACAATCCCTATTTTTAGGTATCTAACAAGAGATGGTTTGATTTAGAAGAACATAATTCATCAAAATATGAAGGACATGGTCCATTGGAGGTATGATGGCCAACAAATATAAATACCAATAATGGTGTTGTATCCCATTACAATTTGATTTGACATGGAACAAGATATCCAATGAAACAAGCATTCAAAGAAAAAGACCTGTCATTTAATTAATGGAAAGGACTTTAAGAAATAGTTAGGATAGAGGATCCACATGATAGACATGTCTTGAGAAGGAAAACTAGAGTGAAAAGGAATACAAGAAGAGAATGTTGGTAGGTAAGTCCAAATATGTATATAATTGAGAAGTCAAGGTATAACCCAATAATTTATATAGGAAAAGAAAACAATGTTCTTGAAATTTTATAATTAAACCTATATATCTCAATGGATATAAAACCCTTGGTTTTCGTGATGGATATAGAAAACCAACAAAATAAATAAAAGAGGTCAATTAGTTGATTAAAAAACACTTGAAAAGTTATTAGCCAATATTATTTATTATGTGATGGGATTGATGTGCATAAGACACTATGCTAAAGCTTTAAGGAGGGGCTAAACGAAGTAACTCTAGAAAGCAAAGTCTCAAAGAACATGGTGGGAAGTAGTAATAGGGCCCAAAATGTGAAAAATAATAATATATATATGATGCAGGAGCATTCAAGCCAAGAAAACTCATTGTATTTTAGTAGACATAGGGGTATTGTGCTTTCAAGGAAGTTGGGTTCCTAAGAGTGAATTAAATGTAATTATTAATGTTTTGAGTGATTTTAATGAGAGAAGTTAGAATAGGGAATTAATTGAATATTGTAAGGCTTATTTGTAAATGTTCTCGAATATAGGAGACATGAGAGATTTAGGATAGTTGAGAGATTGAGGGATTTGAGAATTGATTGTAAATCTTAGATTAGGAGTTAGTTAATGGATTTCGGGATTAGAGAGGAGTTTTAGGAACAAGAAAGAGATTTAGGAATTTTGTTAAGGAATTCATGGATCTAAACCAGGAATTGGTTTTACAGTACTTATGTATAATGTAAGCCTAAAAGGCAAAGACAGAGGTTTTATAGGTTAGAAAGTTAGATAATTAATTGGTTAAGCTAGAGTGTGGGATTTAAGCCTATGGGTTGAGTGTAACAAAGGCCATTGAAATTGAAGATCAGGCCAAAGAGATTCTTTTATGGAAATATTTGTTTTTTAATATAAACAACTCAATTCTGAGTTTGAATGTGTATTTCGAGGGATTGAATGATAAATGTAATGTGAACCAGAGTCCTGTGTAATAAATATATGGAGGTGGAGTCGTGGCAAATATACAGAGGAAGAGAAGAGGCATAGGGCCAATAAGAGAATCCAAGTGATGCTTTGGAATGATATAGAGTAAGAATTCATAGTGTTTAACTTCAAGCAGATGCGAATTAAGTAGAAGAAGAGCCAAGGGATGAAACCCTGAAGAAAACTTGAAAACCATAGAAGACTGAAGAAATGTGCAAAACCCAAGTAAAGAAAGAGGACAAAGGAATGAAGTGTGGATGAACCATAGCCATTGGATCTTGGTGATCAATGGCTAGGATTAATTTACGTAGCACAACATCACAACTGTCGATGATATAACATCAACAGTCATCGGGTGGAAGTTGGCTGAACGTTAATCAAAAGGTGCGGACTCAAACTTTATTAGATTGGGAATTTATAATTCGATCGAGTCCATGTAGCCAGTTAATTGTCAGGCTTGTTGTCATCGTGAAATCGGTGTGAAACATCAAATCTTCTAAATGCAAATCAATGACGGAGATTTGTAATGCAATTCTGTTGATTGGAAAAGATAAGAACCATCAGATCAAAAGGAGGATCAACGGTGGTGATTGTTAATAAATATCACATCGCTACAAGTAAACGATACTTTTATCGACGGAGGAGTATTGAGGCATGCGATAGGAGTAGACCTTATAGGGAAATGAAGCAAAATTAGTGTTATTTGAGATCCAGAATATATGATCGCATATCATGAAAGCAAAAGGTATGTGTTAATGTGACTGCAAGGGAGCGATTATCGATTTCGATGAAGGTGTAGCCTCGAGAAACGTTTAGAGGCCGTATCAAAGGTGAAAAGGTATGTTTTGAATGTATTTCTTTTGTAAATGGTTATAAAAGGAACTAAAGCACCGATAGAAGGAATTGTGGGTTTTACCCAAATTAACCAAAGGAACATGTGGATTTGATTATATATGTGGGAATAAGAATTAACTAAGGGTTATAAGGGTTAAATGAGTTCCGCTTATAAATGAATGAAGGTTATAAGGTTCTATAATGTTCCGATAGTCTGGATAGGAAGGGTTTAAAAGCAAGGCTTTAAATAAAGCCACATACAAAGGATAAGGGGTGATTTAAGTACGATAGATGCATATTGAATGGAGGACTGGACTATGTTGGGGTTTAATAAACCATAAAGCATAGGAACTAATGGATGGGCCTTTAACCTTAATAATTGAAGATTTAACTCCTTAGTGAGTTAAAATTCCCAAGAAAGATCAGATATGTGCATAATCCATGCATACTGTGGGTAAAGTAAGGGTAACCCTGTGTCATTTGGTATCAGAGCATAATTGTTATTGGAACAATTGATAACAAAATAGAATAAGGGAATTATGTAGAAAAGGAATTAGAACAAAGTTGTGTTTTAAGATGTGTATGTATGCAAGGGAGATCAAATTTTAATCTGATAAATAATAGGCACAAACAGATAAAGTGCAACAGAATTAGCAGATGCAAGAAAAGGAGGACAATCCACTCAAAGTACACGTTGGTGGAACAAGATCATGTAGAGACCTTGGAGGTGAGATGACATGTTTTGTTTGATTTGATTTGAAGATGGAAGAGTTGGGTTTATATTGGTGCATAGGTAACAGCATAAGGAGGTGATAATATTGCAACAATAGCCTAAGAGCAAGGAGTGCTCGATTGGTTCCAAAGGAAAGAACCAGAGAGATGCTGAAAGACTGAGCTCAGAGGAGAGAAGCTTAGTGAGGCATATGTAGCAAGGTAGAGATATTGTTGCAAATCACAAAATCAATTCCATAAAAGATGTGGGTAGAATTCCCAAGGTAATGAAGGAAGCTGGTAAGAATTTCTAACTGAAAGAAGAAGTGGTCAGAACCAAGTATTTCATACTGATTGAAATACAATAGGACAATTGTGTTCTTAAGGAAGTGCAGATGAGTTGAAGCCTAAAGGCGCATAGAAGAGTGCTCAAAGGAGGTTCCAGTGGTAGAGAACAAATTGCTTGCCAAAAGAACAAGTACAGAGGAAAGCTTGGTGAGTTAAGTGGCAGCAGGGAGGACATGTTGTTGTAGAGGCTTTTGTGCAGCTCATAGTGAATGAGTGAGGAACTCATAGAGATGGAGAAGAATATGGCTACTGATATTCATAGTAGAGGTTCTGAGGAAGACCAAAACAGAATAAATTTGAAGAAAGAGGTTGCCAAGGCTAATGACAAGAGGATGAATCAAGAGGGATTTGACAAGGAAATAGCAGAGTTGAAAGAACAACTAGATGTATTGATGAGGATACTAGAGGAAATCTAGAGACTAGGTTGGGTCTTGAGGAAGAAGCCAATGAAGTGGCATAAATTGCAAAGAAAGCTACAACAGGGACAAGTAAGGTGGTTGATGGGAAAACTCAGACAAGCTGAGTTGGAAATGGAAGTGTCCATTTGTGAACCAGATCAGGGTGAAGTTCTAGGTGAAGATGAAGACTTAAAGACTGAAACTTCAAGTGAGGGAAAAAGGTCTAATGATTTTAAATCTGATATTGTCATAAAGAGGGAAGAAGATAGGAAGAATCTAAATTTTATTTTAAAAGAGGAAGTAGGGAAGGATATCAATAAATCAAGTAAAGGACTTGATGAGATTGAGGAGAAGACCATTGAAATATTTCTAAGTCATGTAAAGGACTTGGAACAAAAGGAGGAATTGGTGATTGAATCATCAGATGAGGTCAGGAGGTCTTGTGGTTTTACAACTGATAGGTTATGTATGAGTGTAGGTATTGCAAAAGATAAACCATTTTATGGACATGTCTTGAATGAAGCTGAAAATGGCTAAGTAAAGTATGATGATGACTTTCTTTTAAATGAAGATCAAGTTGAGCTATTACAACAAAAGGAGTTCTTAAATTCCATTCTTAATGGAGGAAATATCTTCAGTAGAGATGAGACAATTTTTTCCTATGGTAGGAAATTTGTTATTGAATATAATAATGAGGAATTGATTTTCTTAAATGATCAAAGGGAGAGTGATGGACAAACATCTAAAACTATCAAAGGGATAGAGGACCAGAATTTTATTCTAACCGAGAATGAATAAATAGAGTCAATAAGTTATGCTTGTGACAAAGAAGAAGATAGTGAGGATTGTACAAAGGTTTTGGGAGAAATTACAAGTGAGATGGAAAATTTGTGACAAGAGTTAAGTCTTTTGGAGAAAAGGCTAGAAGAGCAAAAAGTAAGTGTTCAAGTTGTAAAGTTAGAATTGAACGAGAATGAAGAAGTTCACTATAGTGGACAAGGACAGAAAGACATCATTAGAACAGATGGTGTGGAGGAGAGACTAGCCGACAGTCTCATGAATTCTACTGAGAATTCAAATTAGCATACTGATGTGCTGATAGAGGAGGATAAAACAGACCAGCAAGCTGAACTATTGCCAAAGAAGGAAAAGGCACAAAAGCCTTATGTTTTTTATTTTAATAATTGTTTTCTGAGTGCATGTTTAGTTACAGATGTTGGAAGAAATTTGACACATATGAGTAGCCAAATAAAAATTAAAGAAGAAGATTCTATGGAATAATGCAATCCATGGAGCAGAGGTGTTCAATCGCTGGAGAGAATGTTGGGAAGTCATGATTCAATGAAGACAGGGGTAATATTGACAGAGGGTAAAGATGAAAGGGAGGCAGCCAAGGTAAGCGTAGGACTCAAATCAAGAGCAGAAATAGAAGCAAGAGCAAGAGAAATGTCTACAACAAGAGTAAGAGTAGAAGAACAAGCAGTAAACTAGAAACTACGAGCTGAAAGTAACCAACAACAGTTTGAAGAATTGGTGGATAGAAGCAACAACCTAAAGTAGAAGGAAACAAATAACAGTAAGTGGCAAAGTATGGACCAGCCCAAGGGTGTGCTAGAGATGGAGATTGAAGAATTATGGCAGCTAATGATGAAATGGGCTATAGGGAGGAAAATGATAGCAGTAGGAAGGATGATCAATCAGAGTATGAACCTAATTGACAAGGAGAGGAAGATAGAGTAGAAAATAGCAGACATACAACAACAACAAAGGAGTAAAGCATTTGGGCAGCTAAAAACTAAAGTTTGGGACCCTGGAGATTTTCAATCAACTTATGAAGACACGTCATCAGGAGATCATCGAAATTTTTACTTGGGGAGTTTGATGCAGGAGCATTTAGGCCAAGAAAACTCATTGTATTTTCGTAGACATAGGGGTATTGTGTTTTCAAGGAAGTTGGGTTCCTAAGAGTGAATTAAATGTAATTATTAATGTTTTGAGTGATTTTAATGAGAGAAGATAGAATAGGGAATTAATTGAATATTGTGAGGCATATTTGTAAATGTTCTAGAATATACAAGAACACGAGAGATTTAGGATAGTTGAGAGATTGAGGGATTTGAGAATTGATTGTAAATATTAGATTAGGAGTCAGTTCATGGATTTAGGGATTAGAGAGGAGTTTTAGGAATAAGAAAGAGATTAGGAATTTTGTTAAGGAATTCATGGATCTAAACTTGGAATTGGTTTTAGTGTCCTTATGCATAAATGTAAGCCTAAAAGGCAAAGACAGAGGCCGGATAAGTTGGAAAGTTAGATAATTAGTTGGTTAAGCTAGAGTGTGGGATTTAAGCGTACGAGCTGAGTGTAACAGAGGCCAGCGACATTGAATAATAGGCCAAAGAGATTCTTTTATGGAAATATTTGTTTGTTAATATAAACAACTCAATTCTGAGTTCGAATGTGTATTTCGAGTGATTGAACAATAAATGCAATGTGAACTAGAGTCCTGTGTAATACATATATGCAGGTGGAGTCGTGGTGAATATACAGAGGAAGAGAAGGGGCAAAGGGCCAATCGGAGAATCCAAGTGATGCTTTGGAATGATCTAGAGTAAGAATTCACAACGTTTAAGTTCAAGAGGACATGAATTAAGTAGCGGAAAAGCCAAGGGACGAAACGCTAAAGAAAACCTGAAAACCATAGAAGACTGAAGAAATGCATAAAACCCAAGTAAATAAAGAGGGTGAAGGAATGAAGTGTGGATGAATCATAGCCATTAGACCTTGGTGATCAATGGTCAGGATTAAATCGTGTGGCATAGCGTCACAACCGTCAATGATATAACATAAAGGATCATCGGGCGGAAGTTGGCCAAATGTTAATCAAAAGGTGCGAACCCAAACTTTATTAGATTGGGAATTTATAATTCCATCGGATCCATGTAGCCAGTTAATTGTCGGGCTTGTTGTCATCCCGAAATCAGTGTGAACCGTTGGATCTTCTAAATGTAGATCAACGGATATTTGTAATGCAAGTTTGTTGATCAGGAAGGCTAAGAACCATCAGATTGAAAGGAGGATCAACGATGGTGATTGTTAATAAATATCGCATCGCAACAGGTATACGATGCTTTTATCAGAGGAGGAGTATTAAGGCATGCGATAGGAGTGGACTTGATAGGGAAATCAAGCACAGTTAGTGTTATTTGAAATCTAGAATATATGATCGCATATCAGGAAAGCGGATGGTATGTGTTAATGTGACAGTGAAGGAGCGATTTTTGATTGCGATAAAGGTGTACCTCGGGAAACGTGTAGAGGTCGTACCAAAGGCAAAAAGGTATGTTTTGAATGTATTTCCTTTGTAAATGGTTATAAAAGGGATTAAAGCGCTAACAAAAGGAATTGTGGGCTAAACCCAAAGTAACCAAAGGAACATGTGGGTTTGGTTATATATGCGGGAATAAGAATTAATGACGGGTTATAAGGGTTAAACAGGTTCTAATTATAAATGGGTGAAGTTTATAAGTTTTTATAAAGTTCCAATAGTCCCAATAGGAAGGGTTTAAAAGCAAGGCTTTAAATAAAGCCACATACGAAGGATAAGGGTTGATTTAAGTCCGATAGATGCATATTGAATGGAAGACTACTATGTTGGGGTTTAATGAACCATAAAGCATAGGAACTGATGGATGGGCCTTTAACCTTAAGAATTGAAGATTTAACTCCTTAGTGAGTTAAAATTCCTGGGACAGATCAGATATGTGCATAATCCATGCATACTGTGGGTAAAGTAGGGGTAACCTTGTGTCAATATGTGAACTAGAAAGCTTATGAAAAAAGGACTTCTAGATAAATTATAATGGTTCGATAGTAGGATAAGAGTAAAAATGTGAAAATATTTAGACAAGGCACGGTCAAAATTTTGTGTGGCTATACACAACATATTTTGTACACAAGTTATTTTGTGTGTAAGTTCATTGATGACCTGTTACTAACTTAGTAAAAAATTAACAATTTAGTAAGAGATGGAAATTACTCATTTTTCAAGGATTTATGTATATATGGGGAATATATATATATATTATATATATATATATATATATATATATATATATATATATATATATATATATATATATATGAATGGATATATTTACTAAAGAACTATTGTCAATTTTGAGAAAAAAATGATTCTTATTAGTGACCATTATTAAACTAACTTCAAATATATATATATATATTGTTTACTAAATTTTTGAAGAAAATCATAGAATCTAAATTTACAAAATCTATGAGCATTATTTTCAAAAATATTTAAACCCAAAATTAATAAAATAAAGAAGTACAATATTAATATTTTGTGTGTGAATATATAGATATTGTTATCAAAATATTAATATAGATTTAAGTAGATTAACAATTATTAGTTGAATTTATGGGTACTCACAAAAATTTACGTTAAACGTATATTTATAAGATATAATGAATATGAATTAAAAAATAGTGCAAAAACCCATAATCATTAAAATAAAATAGTAAAATATTAATAGCTTTGTGTTGAAGTATATAAATATCGTAAAATATATTTTAAAATATTAATATTTTTGTGTATGTATGCAGAGTTTAAATTTAGACGAAATAGTCTTTTTTACCGGAACTCACCAAAATTAGAAAATACATTTTCAAGAATTTTTGTTGTATAAAATACACTTTTGAATGCATAAATGTATTCAACACAGTCGAAAACCCACCAAAGTTCCCCAAAATCACTCAAATTGCATAATTGGTCACTAGTTTGAAATGATTCAAGATAGTCAGAATATGTTGGGTAGAGGGACTTGATAAAGGCCATGAGAGTAATGTATATATTCATATCAACAACATCATCTTTTCATGCATGATGGATTTAATTTTGAAGGTGAAAGCCATGGTATCATTACGCTTCAAATCTAGATTAAAGAGATTTAACTATAATTGAATTATCTCCAATTTTGAATATGAATCATAAAAATATTTCAACTTCTTCAAGTCACACCAATAATATTTTATAGACCTAATGTGATGACTCACCTCTTCATTTACAAAAGAAATAACCAAGGAAGATGATTTCTTATATTTATTTGTTCATGCCACAAGATTTTTATCTATTGTAGGTTTGATAGTTGAAATATATGCATCACAAATGCGATAATAAAAATAAGTAAAGATCAAAGTGTTCTCAATATTTCTTTACCATTATAGATAATTTTCTCCACTAAGAACCACACCAAAAATTGAGACAAGAGATGTATTTCCAGAAAAAAATCACTTTGAAACTATAAGTAATGCCCATGCCAAAATGATTTCCAAGACTGGCTATGTTGGTTTACTATAGGTTTTTCAAACCACATGCACTAGAAAATTCAAATAAAGAACATGGAATCCTAGCTTCAAAACATTCAATTTGCACTTTTGTATAGGAAAACATAGACAAGTTGACCCAATAATTAATTCAATAATCGTGCTACTCATTTAATTGCTAAGGTAAAAAATGTAAGTCACTTATTTAAAGGAATGACAAAAGGATGAGGAAATCGATTAGACAAAATTAGAAGTCAACTCAACAAGGCATTAAAATGGCCAACAATCAATCATGTAATCCCATTGAGAGAAAGAGAGAGTCTCCTGGCTTGTGTGAGGATTATATGGTTGCCGTATAACCTTTGGGTGAGAGAGAAATATATAGGAAGATGAAAATGACCTATGCAAAATGAAAAATCACCCAACTAAGGGAAATCAACCAAACCATAGTCTGAAATTGTCAAGGAAAGGGAAAATGGGCCATGTGTAAAGATAATTTGACTAATATAAGTAATTAAATTGTTGAGAGTTTAGGTGGAGTCAACGAGCAAAGGGAAGACATGTAACATGCATTAGATGGTTGTGTGCAACTTGTAAGGGAAGGAAACATTACCAACGTTGAGTATGGTCGATTGGAAAGGGAAAAATTCCATCTAGGAATACCTATTTGAATCGACGAGCGAGAAGGGTGATTTATAAGTGAGAGAAATGATCCAACAACCATGAAAACCTAATTGAGCAACTATATAAAATTTTGCAGTAGATAAATTTTAATAGCCATATATCTCAGACTTCAAAAGGAAATGGATGATGGACGTTCTAGAGCTATTGAGAAAAAATTAAACAACCAATATTAAAGACCATTGAGCTATCTAAGAGCACCAATACTCCAATACCACTTACAAACCTTGAATAACTCCAATATTGACTGTATTTTATTAATGTGGGTGACATATTAATATATTGAGGCATGACCTTTGGTTTCATTCTCAAAGAGGTATGCTGACTATTGTTTTTCACATATGACTTTTCATATTTCTCCTAAACGAGTAGCAATAATATTTACAATAGATAACAATCCCTATTTTTAGGTATCTAACAAGAGATGGTTTGATTTAGAAGAACATAATTCATCAAAATATAAAGGACATGGTCCATTGGAAGTATGATGGCCAACAAATATAAATACCAATAATGGTGTTGTATCTTATTACAATTTGATTTGACATGGAACAAGATATCTAATGAAACAAGCATTCAAAGAAAAAGACGTGTCATTTAAGTAATGGAAAGGACTTTAATAAATAGTTAGGATAGAGGATCCACATGATAGACTTGTCTTGAGAAGGAAAACTAGAGTGAAAAGAAATACAAGAAGAGAATGTTAGTAGGTAAGTCCAAATATGTATATAATTGAGAAGTCAAGGTATAACCCAATAATCTATATAGGAAAAATAAAATATTTTCTTCAAATTTTATAATTAAACCTATATATGTTAATGGATATAAAACCCTTGGTTATTGTGATGGATATAGAAAACCAACAAAATAAATAAAAGAGGTCAATTAATTGATTAAAAAACACTTGAAAAGTTATTAGCCAATATTATTTATTATGTGATGGGATTGATGTGCATAAGACACTATGCTAAAGCTTTAAGGAGGGGCTAAACGAAGTAACTCTAGAAAACAAAGTCTTAAAGAACATGGTGGGAAGTAGTAATAGGGTCCAAAATGTGAAAAATAATATATATATATATGATGCAGGAGCATTCAGGCCAAGAAAGCTCATTGTATTTTAGTATACATAGAGGTATTGTGTTTTCAAGGAAGTTGGGTTCCTAAGAGTGAATTAAATGTAATTATTAATGTTTTGAGTGATTTTAATGAGAGAAGCTAGAATAGGGAATTAATTGAATATTGTGAGGCTTATTTGTAAACGTTCTCGAATATAGGAGAACATGAGAGATTTAGGATACTTGCGAGATTGAGGGATTTGAGAATTGATTGTAAATCTTAGATTAGGAGTCAGTTAATGGATTTCATGATTAGAGAGGAGTTTTAAGAACAAGAAAGAGATTTAGGAATTTTGTTAAGGAATTCATGGATCTGAACCAGGAATTGGTTTTAGAGTCCTTATGTATAAATGTAAGCCTAAAAGGAAAAGCCAGAGGTTGGATAGGTTAGAAAGTTAGATAATTAATTGGTTAAGCTAGAGTGTGGGATTTAAGCATACGAGTTGAGTGTAATAGAGGCCATTGAAATTGAAGATCAGGCCGAAGAGATTCTTTTATGGAAATGTTTGTTTGTTAATATAAACAACTCAATTCTAAGTTCGAATGTGTATTTTGAGTGATTGAACGAAAAATGTAATGTGAACCAGAGTCATGTGTAATAAATATATGGAGGTGGAGTCGTGGTGAATATACAGAGGAAGAGAAGAGGCAGAGGGCTAATCAGAGAATCCAAGTGATGCTTTGGAATGATCTAGAGTAAGAATTCACAGTGTTTAAGTTAAAGCAAACGCGAATTAAGTAGTGGAACAGCCAAGGGACGAAACCCTTAAGAAAACCTGAAAACCATAGAAGACTGAAGAAATGTGAAAAACCCAAGTAAAGAAAGAGGGTGAAGGAATGAAGTGTGGATGAATCATAGCCAATCGATCTTGGTGATCAATGGCCAGGATTAGGTTGCGTAGCACAGCATCACAACTGTCGATGATATAACATCAACAGTCATCGAGCGGAAGTTGGATGAATGTTAATTAAAAGGCACGGACCCAAAATTTATTAGATTGGGAATTTATAATTCGATCAAGCCCGTGTACCCAGTTAATTATCGGGCTTGTTGTCATCCTGAAATCGGTTTGAAGCATCAGATCTTCTAAATGCAGATCAACGGCGGAGATTCGTAATGCAAGTTTGTTGATCGGGAAGGCTAAGAACCGTCGGATTGAAAGGAGGATCAATGGTGGTGATTGTTAATAAATATCACATCGCAACAAGTAAACGATACTTTTATTGACGGAGGAGTATTGAGGCATGCGATAGGAGCAGACCTGATAGGGAAATGAAGTGCAATTAGTGTTATTTGAAATCCAGAATATATGATCGCATATCATGAAAGCAAAAGGTATTTGTTAATGTGACTGCGAAAGAGCAATTACCGATTGCGATAAAGGTGTAGCCTCGGGAAACGTGTAGAGGCCATACCAAAGGGGAAAAGGTATGTTTTGAATGTATTTCGTTTGTAAATGCTTATAAAAGGAACTAAAGCACCGATAGAAGGAATTGTGGGTTTTACCCAAATTAACCAAAGGACACATTTGGGTTTGGTTATATATGCCGGAATAAGAATTAATTAAGGGTTATAAGCGTTAAATGAGTTCCACTTATAAATGGATGAAGGTTATAAGGTTTTATAATGTTCTGATAGTCCCAATAGGAAGGGTTTAAAAGCAAGGCTTTAAATAAAGCCACATACGAAGGATAAGGGGTGATTTAACTACAATAGATACATATTGAATGGAGGATTGGACTATGTTGGGGTTTAATAAACCATAAAGCATAGGAACTAATGGATGGGCCTTTAACCTTAAGAATTGAAGATTTAACTCCTTAGTGAGTTAAAATTCCCGGGAAAGATCATATATGTGCATAATCCATGCATAATATGGGTAAAGTAGGGGTAACCCTGTGTCATTTAGTATCAGAGCATGATTGTTATTGGAACAATTGATAGCAAAACATAATAAGGGAATTATGTAGAAAAGGACTTAGAATAGAGTTGTGTTTTAAGATGTGTATGTAGGAAAGGGAGATCAAATTTTAATCTGATAAATAATAGGCACACAGAGATAAAGTGCAACAGAATTTGCAGGTGCAAGAAAAGGAGGACAATCCACTCAAAGTACAGGTAAATGGTGGAACAAGATCACGTAGAGACCTTGGAGGTGAGATGACATGTTTTGTTTAATTTGATTTGAAGATGGAAGAGTTAGGTTTATATTGGTGCATAGGTAACAGTATAAGGAGGTGAGAAGATTGTAGCAATAGCCTAAGAGCAAGGAGTGCTCGATTGGTTCCAAAGGAAAGAACCAGAGAGATGCTGAAAGACTGAGCTCAAAGGAGAGAAGCTGAGTGAGCCATATGTAGCAAGAAGGAGACTTGTTACTGTGGAGATATTGTTTCAGATCACAAAATCAATTCCACAAAAGGATGTGGGTAGAATTCCCAAGGTAATGAAGGAAGCTAGTAAGAATTTCTAACTGAAAGAAGAAGTGGTCAGAACCAAGTATTTCATAGTGATTGAAATACAATAGGACAATTGTGTTCTTAAGGAAGTGCAGATGAGTTGAAGCCTAAAGGAGCAAAGAAGAGTGCTCAAAGGAGGTTCCAGAGGTAGAGAACCAATTGCTTGCCAAAATACCAAGTACAGAGGAAAGCTTTGTGAGGTAAGTGGCAACAGGGATGACTTGTTGTTGTAGAGGCTTTTGTGGAGCTCATAGTGAATGAGTGAGGAACTCATAGAGATGGAGAAGAAGATAGCTACTGATAGTGATAGTAGAGGTTCTGAGGAAGACCACAACAAAAGAAATATGAAGAAAGAGGATGCCAAGGAAAATGACAAGAGGATGAATCAAGAGGAATTTGACAAGAAAATTGCAGAGTTGAAAGAACAACTAGATTTATTGATGAGGATACTAGAGGAAAGCTAGAGAATAGGTTGGGTCTTGAGGAAGAAGTCAGTGAAGTGGCATAAATTGCAAAGAAAGCTACAACAGAGACAAGTAAGGTGGTTGATGGGAAAACTCAGACAAGCTGAGTTGGAAATGGAAGTGTCCATTTGTGAACCAGAGTAGGATGAAGTTCTAGGTGAAGATGAAGACTTGAAGACTGAAACTTTAAGTGAGGGAAAAATGTCTGATGATTTTAAATATGATAATTTGTGTATGTTTATAGGTGAAACATGGAAAGAAGGAAAATTTTTTGATATTGTCATAAAGAGGGAAGAAGACAGGCATAATCTAAATTTTGCTTAAAAGAGGAAGTAGGGAAGGATATCAGACAATCAAGTAAAGCACTTGATGAGATTGAGGAGAAGACCATCGAAATATTTCTAAGTCATGTAAAGGACTTGGAACAAAAGGAGGAATTGGTGATTGAATCATCAGATGAGGTCAGGAGGTCTTGTGGTTTTACAACTGATAGGTTATGTATGAATGTTGGTATTGCAGAAGATAAACCATTTTATGGAAATGTCTTGAATGAAGCTGAAAATTGCTAGGTAAAGTATGATGATGACTTTCTTTCAAATGAAGATCAAGTTGAGCTATTACAACAAAAGGAGTTCTTAAATTCCATTCTTAATGGAGGAAATATATTCAGTAGAGATGAGACAATTGTGTCCTATGGTAGGAAATTTGTTATTGAAGATAATAATGAGGAATTGATTTTCTTAAATGATCAAAGGGAGAGTGATGGACAAACATCTAAAACTATCAAAGGGATAGAGGATCAGAATTTTATTCTAATCGAGAATGAAGAAATAGAGTCAATAAGTTATGCTTGTGACAAAGAAGAAGATAGTGAGGATTGTACAGAGGTTTTGGGAGAAATTCCAAGTGAGATGGAAAATTTGTGGCAGGAGTGAAGTCTTTTGGAGAAAAGGATAGAAGACCAAAAAGTAAGTGTTCAGGTTGTAAAGTCAAAATTGAACGAGAATAAAGAAGTTCACTACAATGGACAGGGATAGAAAGACATCATTAGAATAGATGGTGTGGAGAAGAGACTAGCCAACAGTCTCATGAAATATACTGAGAATTCAAATCAGCATACTGATGTGCTAATAGAGGAGGAGAAAAAAGAGCAGCAAGCTGAATTGTTGCCAAAGAAGGAAAAGGCACAGAAGCCTTATGTTTTTTATTTTAATAATTGTTTTGTGAGTGCAGGTTTAGTTACAGATGTTGGAAGAAATTTTACATATATGAGTAGCCAAATAAAAATGAAAGAAGAAGATTCTATGGAATAATGCAATCCATGGAGCAGAGGTGTTCAATCGTTGGAGAGAATGTTGGGCAGTCATGATTCAATGAAGACAAGGGTAATCTTGACAGAGGGTAAGGATGAAATGGAGATAGTCAAGGTAAGGGTAGGAATCAAATCAAGAGCAGAAATAGAAGCAAGAGCAAGAGCAATGTCTACAACAAGAGTAAGAGTAGAAGAACAAGTAGTAAACTAGCAACTACAAGTTGAAAGTAACCAACAATAGTTTGAAGAATTGGTGGATAGAAGCAACAACCTAAAGTAGAAGGAAACAAATAATAGTAAGTGGAAAAGTATGGACCAGCACAAGGATGTGTTGGAGATGGAGATTGAAGAATTGTGGCAGCTAATGATGAAACGGGCCATAGGGAGGAAAATAATAGCAGCAGGAAGGATGATCAATCAGAGTATGAACCTGATTGACAAGGAGAGGAAGATAGAGCAAAAAACAGCAGAATACAACAACAACAAAGGAGCAAAGCATTTGGGCAGCTAAAAACTAAAATTTGGGACCTTGGAGATTTTCAATCAACTTATGAAGACACATCATCAGGAGATGATGGAAATTTTTTACTTAGGGAGTTTGATGCAGGAGCATTCAGGCCAAGAAAACTCATTGTATTTTCGTAGACATAGGGGTATTGTGTTTTCAAGGAAGTTGGGTTCCTAAGAGTGAATTAAATGTAATTATTAATGTTTTGAGTGATTTTAATGAGAGGAGATAGAATAGGGAATTAATTGAATATTGTGAGGCATATTTGTAAATGTTCTAGAATATACGAGAACACGAGAGATTTAGGATAGTTGAGAGATTGAGGGATTTGAGAATTGATTGTAAATATTAGATTAGGAGTCAGTTCGTGGATTTAGGGATTAGAGAGGAGTTTTAGGAACAAGAAAGAGATTTAGGAATTTTGTTAAGGAATTCATGGATCTAAACCAGGAATTGGTTTTAGAGTCCTTATGCATAAATGTAAGCCTAAAAGGCAAAGACAGAGGTTGGATAAGTTGGAAAGTTAGATAATTAGCTGGTTAAGCTATAGTGTGGG
Organism: Pinus taeda; assembly: GCA_000404065.3. Taxonomy (NCBI): domain Eukaryota; kingdom Viridiplantae; phylum Streptophyta; class Pinopsida; order Pinales; family Pinaceae; genus Pinus; species Pinus taeda. The sequence continues at coordinate 15,532 of APFE030573442.1, read as the reverse complement.
ATTTAAGCCTACGGGCTAAGTGTGATAGAGGCCACCGACATTGAAGATTAGGCCAAAGAGATTCTTTTATGTAAATATTTGTTTGTTAATATAAACAACTCAATTCTGAGTTCGAATGTGTATTTCGAGTGATTGAATGATAAATGCAATGTGAACTAGAGTCCTGTGTAATAAATATATGCAGGTGGAGTCATGGTGAATATACAGAGGAAGAGAAGGGACAAAGGTTCAATCGGAGAATCCAAGTGATGCTTTGGAATGATCCGAAGTAAGAATTCACAATGTTTAAGTTCAAGCAGATGCGAATTAAGTAGCGAAAAAGCCAAGGGACGAAACCTTGAAGAAAACCCGAAAACCATATAAGACTGAAGAAGTGCGTAAAACCCAAGTAAATAAAGAGGGTGAAGGAATGAAGTGTGGACGAATCATAGCCATTGGACCTTGGTGATTAATAGCCAGGATTAAATCATGCGTCGCAGCCGTTGATTATATAACATCAACGATCATCGAGCGGAAGTTGGCCAAACGTTAATCAAAAGGCACGAACCCAAACTTTATTAGATTGGGAATTTATAATTCCATCGGGTCTGTGTAGCCAGTTAATTGTCAGGCTTGTTGTCATCCTGAAATCGGTGTGAACCACCGGATCTTCTAAATGTAGATCAACAACAAAGATTTGTAATGCAAGTTTTTTGATCGGGAAGGCTAAGAACCGTCAGATCGAAAGAAGGATCGACAGTGGTGATTGTTAATAAATATCGCATCGCAACAGGTAAACGGTGCTTTTATCAGTGGAGGAGTATTAAGGCATGCGATAGGAGCAGTCTCGATAGGGAAATGAAGCACAATTAGTGTTATTTGAAATCTGGAATATATGATCACATATCGGGAAAGCGGATGGTATGTGTTAATGTGACTGTGAAGGAGCGATTGCCGATTGCGATAAAGGTGTAGCCTCGAGAAATGTGTAGAGGTTGTACCAAAGGGAGAAAGGTATGTTTTGAATGTATTTCCTTTGTAAATGGTTATAAAATGGATTAAACCACCGATAGAAGGAATTGTGGGTTAAACTCGAATTAACCAAAGGAACATGTGGGTTTGGTTATATATGTGGGAATAAGAATTAATGACGGGTTATAAGGGTTTAATGAGTTTTGATTATAAATGGATGAAGGTTATAAGGTTTTATAAAGTTCTAATAGTCCTGATAGGAAGGGTTTAAAAGCAAGGCTTTAAATAGAGCCACATACGAAGGATAAGGGGTGATTTAAGTCTGATAAATGCATATTGAATGGATGATTGGACTATTTTGGGGTTTAATGAACCATAAAGAATAGGAACTGATGGATGGGCCTTTAACCTTAAGAATTGAAGATTTAACTCCTTAGTGAGTTAAAATTCCTGGGACAGATCAGATATGTGCATAATCCATGCATACTGTGGGTAAAGTAGGGGTAACCCTGCGTCAATATGTGAACTAGATAGGCTATGAAAAAAGGACTTCTAGATAAATTGTAATGGTTTGATAGTAGGATAAGAGTAAAAATATGAAAATATTTAGACAAGGCATGGTCAAAATATTGTGTGGCTATACACAACATATTTTGTACACAATTTATTTTGTGTGTAAGTTCATTGATGACCTATTACTAAGTTAGTAAAAAACTACCAATTTAGTAAGAGATGGAAATTACTCATTTTCAAGGATTTATGATTAAATGAGTGGAGAGACTTTATTTCCAAGTACTAATGACCCATCACTAAAATAGTGGAGAAGTGACATTATAAATGTTGCATTAAAAGGGGAATATATATATATATATTATTATATATATATGAATGGATATATTTTTCTAGAAACTATTTTCAATTTTGAGAAAAAAATGATTTTGATTAGTGACCATTTAAACTAACCTTCAAATTTATATATATGTTTACTAAATTTTTGAAGAAACTCATAGAAATCTACATTTACAAAATCTAATGAGCATTAATTCAAAAATATTTAAAAACCCATAATTAATAAAATAAAGAAGTAAAATATTAATATTTTGTGCGTGAATATATAAATATTGTTATCAAAATATTAATATAGATTTAAGTAGATTAACAATTATTAGTTGAATTTATGGGTACTCACAAAAATTTACATTAAACGTATATTTATAAGATATAATGAATATGAATTAAAAAATAGTGCAAAAACCCATAATCATTAAAATAAAATAGTAAAATATTAGTAGCTTTGTGTTGAAGTATATAAATATTGTAAAATATTAATATTTTTGTGTATGTATGTAGAGTCTAAATTTAGACGAAATAGTCTTTTCCACCGGAATTTACCAAAATCAGACAATACATTTTCAAGAATTTTTGTTGTATAAAATACACTTTTGAATGCATAAATGTATTCAACACAGTCGAAAACCCACCAGAGTTCGCCAAAATCAGAGAATACAATTTCAAGATTTTTTGTTGTTTAAAATACATTTTTGAATGCATAAATAGATTCAACACAGTTGAAAACCCATGGGGCACTTGAATTGCATAATTAAACAACTTAAACTCAAGTTTTTAAAAATATCCGCCTTATTTTGAATAAAATTAACCAGAATTTGAATAAAATTAACCAGAAAAATAGTCGTAAAAAATGGCATTTCATCTATAAATTAGACTACGCCTATATATATGTGTGTGTGTTCACTGGATTTATGAGTACACCATAGAAATCTATATTTGCAAATTATAATGAGCATTAATTCGAAAATATTTAAAAATCCATAAAAATATTAATATTTTGTGTGTGAATATATAAATATTGTGATCAAAATATGATTTAAGTGGATTAATAATTATTAGTTGAATGTATGGGTACGCTCACAAACATTTTACATTAGATGTATATTTACAAGATATAATGAATATTAATTGAAAAATAGTGTGACAACCCATAATCATTAAAATAAAAGAGTAAAGTATTAGTAGCTTTGTGTTTAAGTATATAAATATTGTTAAATATATTTTAATATTGACTAAATAGACAAAATCAATCAATAACTAATTAATAATTAGACAAATATTCAATTTTTTCCCACTTAACATTATAATCACAAATTAAGATTAATGTTAACAATGAAGTCATAGAAGATATTAATATAACAGAAACGTAAAATATTAATTTTATAAAGTTATGTTAAATAAAATATACTTGAATGAAATAAAATAAAATATTAAAAATTAGTGGAGAGGGGTTGCATTCCTGGAATGGTCTTCCTTTATATAGAATAGACGACTTCATGGAGGGCCATCACTGTATAAGAATTGGAGAGTTCCAAACTTATCTAATGTTAGGGTCCAAGCCTAACCCCCTTATTTATGTAATAGGATCGAGTCATAGTTATAGTTAAGTAAAGAGTCAATAAAGCCTATATTAATAATTGTAAGTGGTTAACCCACATTTAATGAAGGGACCAAAGTTAGTTGGAAATGGGCCATGGTATTAGATAGATGGTATTAATAAGAACCATGGTATTGCCCCATGGTATTGCATGTATGAATCATGTATAAAGGATAGAGACTTCCCTCCAGGAGCATCATGTCTTATTGTGTAATTGAGCTCAGCTTTATTGGAGGTTGCCCCGTGGAAGAGGCAAGTGAACATTGCTTTCTGAATAATAAAATACTTGTTGTTATTTTTCATTGATCTATGTACTGGGTTATTTTTCATTATTCTATGTACTGGGTATATTTCTTCGCATATTTGGTATTGGGGTATCTTCTTGCAAGTTAAGAGCATAACATCCTTGTTGTTATTTTTCATTGTTCTATGTACTAGGTTATTTTTCATTATTCTATGTACTGGGTATATTTCTTCGCAAATTTGGTATTGGGGTATCTTCTTGCAAGTTAAGAGCATAACATCTAATTAAGTGTTTTTTGAAAAACAGTTGTCGTGCATATTAGGAAGACGAGTGCATATTCTTCAAGGAGAAGGGGAGTTATAACCTCGAATTGCATTTTTGAAAGAATGAAGATTTTTTTCTTCTTATTAGTTGTTTTGGTTTTCAATGGCTCTTTTATGTTTCCAAGGGTGAATTCATTACGTATCCATTTAGACAAAAGAATGGATTCGCGTGTCATGTATAACGTTCAACAATATGGTGCAAAAGCAGATGGTGCCACTGACAATATCAAGGTGAGAGAAACTTAAATCCATGAAAAAAAAGAGATAGATACATAAGGTTTAACAATTAAATTTGTTGTTTGTTTGTTATCTATAGGCATTTTTGGCAGCGTGGAATGCAACTTATTCTTCTACTCGACCATCTATTGTCTACATACCTAAAGGAAAATTTCTAGTTAGTCAAGTTTCGTTTACGGGGCCATGCAAGAATGCTGATATTATGGTGTAGGTAAACTGTTAATATTCAATCATTACTCACATGAAGCTTTCTTGATTTTCTTATTTTGAGCACTGAGATGTGTTTTGGCAGATAAGTGGGAATTTAATTGCACCATCCAATAATAATATATGGAACCCAAAAATTCCAAATCAACACTGGTTGCAGTTCACAAAGTAGATGGTCTCACTGTGAATGGTGGGGGATCCTTGGATGGACAAGGAGCCTCCTGGTGGAACACGTGTAAAAAGGTAAAGGTAAGTATAAAATTACCATTTGTACAATGAGTGATGTGTTGTTTCTTAATGATTTGGATACATATCCTCATACTTAACACTGATTTCATAGTAATTTTGATACACGTCCTCATACTTAATACTGATTGAATACATTGTCATTGGTGCAGTGCAAATTTGGGCCTGCGGTAAGCTCTTTATCCATTTTTTCACACATTAATTTAAGTGTTAAACAATTAGGAACTTATAGTGTAAGGAGTTTATCATGAGTGCGATTTTGACATTGTGGAATGATAATGGGAAGTCTTTGCGATTGGTGGGCACTACTAATACGGTGGTGAGAGATTTGACTTCCATTGATAGCAAGCGGTTTCATATTACCATAGATGCAAGTGACAAAGTTCTGGTGGAGGGATTAACTATTCGAGCCCCTGCGGATAGCCCCAAGACGGATGGGATTCACATAGATTCTTCTAATGTCCATCTTCAAAATTTCAACATTGGAACAGGTACCATATTTTCCATCAACAATTCAAAATTGTTGGAGGAAGGGTAACTATTATATGAAAGATAAAAGCTTTAACTTTGGTTGTGCAGGAGATGATTGTATTGATATTTTGGAAGGGAGTTGGAATCTCTACATTGAACAAGTTACTTGTGGACTGGGTCATGGAATTAGGTGAAATAGTTTGATAATATTTCAATTGGGTGCCAAAGGATATGAGTATTCAATGCATTGCATTGCACTAATAATGGGTTTATGTTGTTATTACACAGTGTGGGAAGCCTTGGCGGATATCCTTCTCTTCATGGAGTCAATAATGTCACTGTAAATGGAGCTTCTTTCACAGGCACTGACAATGGAGTTAGAATTAAAACATTTCCAGGACGGAAGGGCATTGCCAAGGGAATAACATTTGAGAACATACATATGAACAATGTAGCAAATCCAATCATCATTGACCAATAATATTGCCCACGTTGCATTGCCCAGGTGATCATGATTTTACACCTAATCTGCACAATTTCCCTTTAGTTTATTAACATATTTTTTTAGTAAGTTTTTTCTTTTCTTACTTTGTATGTGGCACTTAAAGATTGAAGCATCATATGGCCACTTAAGTTTTGTAGCGTACTATCAAGATCTGTAACTTGTTAGTTTTTGAGATTGGCTTTGGAGGTTTGTATCTTAGTTTGTGGTCAAATATTATTTTGTTATTAATGGTAAGTGCACGTGTGTAGGAATCCAATATGAATGTGCAGATTAGTGATGTGATGTACAAAAATATAACGGGAACTTCTACAACAAAGGAGGTCATTAATTTAACATGAAGTAAAAACTTTCCATGTGAAGGTATCAAAATGGAAAATGTGAATTTGAACTATGGAAATAATGGAGCTCAATCTGTGTGTAAAAATGTAAAGGGACTTGGAGCCAATTCTGTGAAGCCCTCTCCGGTTTGTTGAAAGGTGAATGATTCGTGTAAATGCCAACTTTATAATGTTGGTTTTTGTATTAGATATTTTGTAATTTGAGTTAAGAAAATAAGAAAGCTGGTCTTTTTGGCATAAAAATGTCAAATTCTTTAAACTTCACCTTCTTTGGATGGTGAATGCTTTTCATATACCAACTTGAACAAGTTGAAAGTTCCACTAACTATCTATGTTGGCTTTTGCACGAAGTATCTTCAAGGTAAATTTGTAAATTTACAACAAATTGCTTATTCCACATTGCAATTCTCCCTCAACTACTATATCATAGCCATCTAATCTCACAACTCTCTTATACATCTTCAAAATTTGTATGACCACATGTACGCATGATCCTTCGCACACAACTAAAGAATCCAGCCATACTCTCACTGTAGTAGTCAGTCAAAGTTACCAGGGTATGAGGAGGGTGAAGGAGCATATTGTTCCATATATCATGAAGAAATTACCATGATGTACATGAGATTTCCCTCCTTACCCGGTCTCTTACAAAGTGTTGGGCTAGATTCATTGTGACTTTATCCATGGCCCCATATAGGTAGGTTGTGATCATCTTGTCACTATTAACCAACAAATATTTATTAAAGTTTCACTAAGAGAAAAACCCTCCCTTGCTAAAATCCATGACGATTCTCTGGAAATAAGTGAAGGCACAACCTACCCCCTAGGGTTTTTGTTAAAGATATTAGCATACCATGGCTAAAACCAAACTTACAAGAAGTCGAAGGACATGAAACTCAAAAAGGAACATTCAAAGAAAGCAAAGGACCCAAATTTTACTTTGGTTATGCAACATATATGACTCAAATCATTGAATCAGAACCTTCTACTTATGAACAGGCTAGTAAAAATCTCAAGTATGGAAGAATGTAATGATGGTAGAATATCAATTAATAATGAACAATGATGTTTGGGAAATCATTCCTAGACCAAAGGATAAATATATTGTGACATTGAAATGGATTTATAAAATTAAGCATGCAATTCATGGAAGCATCAACAAATATAAAGCTAGATTTGTGGCTTGAGGATTCTCTCAACAAGAGGGAATTGATTATGATGAAAAACTTTATCCTTTAGCTAGGTACATGAAAATTAGAATTATCATCTCTATTACAGCGTCTATGGGATGGAATATACATTAAACAAACTCGAAGGATTCTTTTCTTAATGGTACTATTGATGAATAAGTCTACATCGAACAACCTCAAGGGTTTGAAGTACGTGGGAAGGAAACCCATGTTTGCAAATTGAATAAGTCTCTATATGGCTTAAAGCAAGGCCTTAGATCATGGTATGCTCGTATGGATTCTTATCTAAAAAACCTTGGTTTCGTCAGAGGAATTATAGATCCAAACCTCTACATCAAAGTATTTAAGAATGAAGCAGTAATCATTTTTCTATATGTGGATGAATGATTAATAACTGGTGTGGAGCATTTTTTTCATCAATGCAAGAAGGATATAATAGTTGAATTCGATATGAATGATCTTGGATTAATGCACTATTTCCTTAGAATTGAAATTTGGTAGAAACTAGGTGGGATCTTTCTTGGTCAAGGAAAACATGTGATCAAGATTCTACAGAAATCTGGGATGATGGATTGCAAGCCTATAGAAAAACCAATGATCACAAATTTGAAGAAGTTGAGAAGCTTGTATTCAAACCTTGTTGTTCCATCATCATACAAGTAGATGATTGGCTCTCTAATGTACTTAGTGAACACCAAACCAAATATATGCTATGTAGTGAATACTCTTAAGTCAGTTTCATAAGGAGCCCTATCATGATCATTGGATAGAAACCAAACATATCTTGAGATTTATCCATGGAACCTTACATCACTGTTTAATATATGTTGCAAGAAATGAGATTCAATTATCCAAATACACTGATACTACTAGTTGTTTTTTTGCTTTCAGATCCTCTATGGTTTCTTCGATGAGTAGAAAAAGGACTAAGCTGTTCTAAGTACTATTGAAGCCGAATATATGGCAACAAGTTAAGTTTGTTGTGAAGTAGTTTGGATCCCTAATTTACTTTTAGATTTGTTTAAAGGATTATTGGATTCAACTACAATATCTTGTGAAAATCAAAATTGCATAAAGTTGTTAGAGAACCTCGCTTTCCATGCAAGATCAAAGCACAACAAGATAAAATACATGTACATTCAAAGAATGGTGCAGGATGGAGCCATGAAGCTCTATTATATATCCACTTACGAATAAGTAGTTGGTATTTTGATGAAGCGTCTTCCCAAGGGATATATTGAGTATTTTGAAGACAAGCTTGGGCTTGTGGATATCTCCTACCTAGTTGAGAGGGAGTGAGGGTGGACACCGCGTTCTCGATGTTTCATGTACTATGGACAAGAATAAGTTCCATAATTCCAATGCATTAATATGGTTAAGGAGAATCGTGGATTTGATAAGAATCAAGTAAGAGTCAATGCTAACATTTGTAAGAGTCAAGTACATTGTGTTGAGAAATGGCAACAAGAAATTCTAGTTTATTTGGCCTTGAATTAAAATGAGAATTAAAATTAAATTTTATTCTCATAGCAACTTCTAAATAATTAATTATGTTTAATTAACTTAATTAGCTTAGGAATTTCATGTTGGAATTCTTTCTGTAGTCATGTATATGTTCTCCCTAAATTTTAGGGGTCCAGGATGAGTTTATTTGAGTTGTAATTAGATAACTCAGTTTGACTGAGTTATAGACAGTTTAAATAGTTCTAACTGTTTGTGGAACTATTAGAGGATTAGTGGTGAGTTGGTTCACTAGTGCATCCTCAGGTGCTACACCAACTAACTGAAGATTCCCTCATGATAAACTCATGCATGTCAATTCAGAGAAAGACACATTTGAGACTAGAGTGTAGAGTCAATGCACTATCAGTTGTAGAATCATCCCCGTTGTACAAACCATCCACACAATCAAAAGAGGACCTAGATTTGGATTTTGTAGTTATGGAGGAACGATTTCCCAATTAAATATGGGCTAATCCTCATATGAATTTCACAAGGAAATAAGGGCTTGGGAGGCAACAAAATTGGCTAAGTGTTGGCTAGAGCAGGCTTATGAGGCAGAGAGTTGATCATACTTATGTAGCAATTGTTCTAGTGAGAACAAGCTTTCTATTATCACTCAGATTGACGATTAATGTAATAGACATTTGGGGCTTTGAGGAGTGGCTTCCCCAAAGAAACGATTGTGATATGTGTCATTGATTATCTTCCTCTTGTTGATTATTGTTTTCATCGATCTATTGTGTTCTGTTGTTTAAAGAGTAGTGTAGATTCTCGTCTTGTGTTTTAGTACATTACATGAGCTGTGAATATACATGAAAATATACATGGTATAAAAGTTGAAGACATTATACTAGAGGATATTTCAAAGTTTTGAATTTAGGGTTATAGGTGAAATTCAAATTTGCAATACATACTTTAGGATCAGCAGATGACGTTCTACAGTTTACAGCTCGAGTATGCCTTGGAAAGAAAATCGAATTATATACCCAGAAGGATAGGATGGAGGCTATGTTGAAGGATAATGGATTGAATAATTCATTGATAAATACATTCCTAAGACACAAACATCGGATGAAAAAGATATGGCCAAATGGAAGAAGTTTGTGGCGAAGGCGAGGCGAATAATCCTTGAGGGAGTTTGAGACCACATTGTCTCGAGTCTCCATGGGAAGGAGACTCCATATGCTATGTGGAAAGCATTGAAAACCCCTTTTCCAAAATAGTAGTGACCATAGGAAGTTTCACTGAAAGATAAACTTTGAAAAATCAAGGTGGAGAAAGGCGAGACGATTCGAAAATACTTAACCAAGTTCATGATCTTCCATGATGAGTTTGGAAGTGTTGGAATAATCTCTGCCGAGGGATATATGGTGAGCCTAGATCTCCTAGGCCTTCCCAAGAGTTGGAATAACTATAAGGACTCTGTGAATGGGAGGGAGAAGCTTCCATATTGGGAACGATTGTGGTTGGATTTGATGTAGGGGATACCATAACGAACACCAAAGATGGTTCCTCGTCAAAGACTGATCATGAGGAAAATTGTGCCTTAGAAGGTAAGGCGAAGAAAGGGAAAGGCAAGGCATCACATTCGAAATCATATTCTTTCCATGGAGGTAAGAAGAAAGACATGTTGAAAGCCAAGTGCTTTAATTGTCATGAGTTGGGAAATTTTGCTACAAATTCTTCTCTCAAGAAGTCCAAGAAGAACTCCTCAGGAGGAGTGGTAGGTGAGGCTTTGGACTCTCAATTCGAATAAAATTTTACCCTCATTGCATGCAAGGTGTCATCAATGATGGATAGTGTATGGTACCTTAACACTAGATCTTCTTTCCACATGACAGGTGACAAGGAGGTATTTAGTGACCTGGAGGAGAAGGATCTCTAGATGCATATCGAGATGGGTGATGACAGGAGGTATAGTGCTACTAGATTGGGCACGGTTACTTTTTAGAGGGAGCATGGTGCTCGTCTCACCTTGAGAGATTTTATGTACGTGCCCGGGTTGAAGAAGAACTTAATATAGGTCTCCATGTTGGAGGATAGAGGCTATGATGTGGTTTTTCGCAAAGGAAATGTGCTCCTTAGACACATGTCACATAGCCATGGGTCAGGTAAAGGAGATAAGGGTTCAGGTGAAGAATCTCTATAAGTTGGAGGTAGAGGATTATGTTACTTTAAGCACGAAAGAATAGATGGTGTAGAGTTGAGATGTTGGCAAGTTGTGGCACAGGTGATTGGATCACTTGCATCATGGGGCTTTGAAAATCATGTAACATAGTTCTAATAGTCTTCCCAAATGTACGCTAGAGAAAGTCGATACGTGAAAGGGGTGTACTTTGGGAAAATAAACCAAGGCTTCCTTTAACAACAAAGAAACTTGAGTATAGGTTATTCTAGAGTGAGTCCATTCAAATGTGTGTGGACCATTCTCAACAACATCCATGACCGAACACATGCATTATGTTATATTTGTTGATAACATTTCTCGTAAATGTTGGATTTTTTTATGCAAAAGAAGGATCAAACTTCCACAAATCTTTGTGAATTTAAACCATCGGTTGAGAAAGTGTCTGATAGGAAGGTTATAGCTCTCAGGAGCGATAACAATAGTGAGTATGTCCCAAATGAGTTTAAGAAATTTTGTGCAGTAGAAGGGATGAAACGAGAGTTCACAACACCCCATAACCCACAACAGAATGGGGTGGTTGAGAGGAAGAACAAAAGAATTGTATGGGAAACACGGGTTATGTTGCATGATCAGGTCCTACCACTACAGTTGTGGGCTAATGCATGCAACACAACTGTTTGTTTTCATAACAAAAGCCCGCATCATATGCTTGGGAAGAGGCTAGATGTTGTTCACTTTAGGATTTTTGGGTCATCAGTATATTGGCATGTGACCAAAGATGCACAGAAGAAGCTTGAACTGACAATGGAATTGAGGATTTGTGGGGTACACTGATACACCTCACAACTATCAAGTGTACTTTCTAACCAACAGGATGACAGTGGTTCACAAGGATGTCAAGTTTGATGAGCAGATGCATGCGAGTTTCCTTTGAGAGGGAGCTACAACTACATGCGGTTGAGGAAATTTTGGTTCCTAATTCTGAGGAGCCTGTTATTGATGTGGCGAATCCACATGTAGAGGATCCAGGAGTGGAGACATCCACTCAAGCAAAGTCTTCCAGAGATGGGAGAAAGTGCACCAGAGAGGTTGACAGGTTATTGCATGATTCACGAGAGAGTCTAGGAGCACCCACATTTGAGTGCAGGCAGAGGAGGTCACCGGAGAGGTACACTGGATACATGGCTCTTATGAGTGGATGTGTTCTCACAAATCCATATTCCTTTGAGGAAGTAGTGTAGCAACCAGTTTGGGTTGATGCCATGGTGGAGAAGTATGACTCCATAGTTCATAACTTTGTTTGGGATGTGGTCCTGAGACCAGAGGACAAGTCAGTGGTGAGCTTTGGATGGATTTACAAGGTAAAAAAATCTAAAGATGGTAGTGTGGAGAAGCACAAGGATATGTTTGTGGCCCGTGGATTTTCATAGGTAGAGGGGACTAACTACGAAGAGACCTTTGCTTTTGTTGCAAGGTACTCATCGACCAGATCTATATTAGCACTATCAGTGCGGATGGGTTGGAAGATACATCATATGTATGTAAAGACAACCTTCCTTAATGGAATGATTAAGAAAGAGGTGTACATAGAGCAACCTGAATGTTTTGAGACCTTTGACCATGAGTCGCATGTGTGATGAACACCAGTATTGCAGCAAGGATGATGTAACTCCTGGGGCTACCAACTTTACTTCATCAACCCTGGTTCATACAAACTTGGAGGTGACAATCCTGTATACAAAAATAGATGTAATTGGCCTACTCTTGTCACTGCTTAGTTGGGGTGATAGACCACTCGGGTTTCTCAAACCAAGCTTCTATTGACTAGAAGAAATTTGATTACCAACTAGAGATAGGAAATTTACCTTAAATGAGAGAAAAGAATTGTTTCCTAATTGCAAGAATGAAAGACTGAAAAAATTCTTGCAAAGTAACATGAAATCCTCTATCTACTTGTTAACACACTTTGATTGCAAAAGAACACTACTTGACACATGTGAGGTTTTAACTAATCTAAGCATGAAGTATGATCTAGAGAGTACTAACTGTTCTGTGCAAGAGTAAATATAAAATAACTCCTTTTTTAATCTTTTTTCTTTATAAATGTAAATGCTAATCTTTCCTTGTTCTTTGGCAGGGAATAAAAGTTTTGAGGAATAGGGGCACAATGGTTTTGATGGAATGGAGGTTAATTAGGGGCCTAATCCTGGCTTCAGTGATGATTTTTCTCAATTCGGGCTCAAAACAGGCTGCTACAGGATTTCCTACAAGATGTACTAGTTCTCCTACAAGATCCCATATTTTACTACAGGAACATGCCAAAATATTAGGAAGTGGTCTAGAAGGTGGAATGAATCTTAGGAAAGGTGAATAAGGAGGGAATAATGTATGGAAGTGGCAGACACTACTCAAAACTCAAGCAAAGGCTTTAAGATGGTTGGACTTGCTCAATGGAAATGGAAATTTTTCCTTATAAAACAAGAATTCGAATTGGGACCTTAGTGATTTTTGGTAACATGGGTGGATATGGCTTGGATGAGGCTAATGAGATGAGGTCTCCATACAATGTAGAAGCTTTTGCATCAACACATATCATTGTTTTCATTTATACATAAATTCATCTATGAACAAGAAGGGTTTATTCAATAGAAGAAAATAGAGTTGTTACCATTTATTTGCTAAGTTCATGAATGGTAGTGTTTGAAATCAATAAAAAAGCACTGTGAAATCAGTACAAACCTAAGAGAACATAAATGCCAATTGCAACTTATCCAACGAAACTGAAAGATAATGACATAATTATCAAGAAACTCTAGATTATGCAGAAAAGCAAGAATTCTGTTTTTTGGGTTGTATGGTAATTGTTCCTCAAATCAAGATCCCTGAAAGGGAGAAATGAGGTGGAAACCACTTGGTGACAACCTTTCTAGAATATCTTCTTGTCACTATAATGCTACTGTTATAACTATTCAAAAATGGAAGCAAACTAATTAACCCTACCAATACTTGCAAATTAACAACACCAAAATCAGTTCAACTACTAACTATGAGTATTTCTAAACATACATC
>APFE030573431.1:10680-21458 GCA_000404065.3 Pinus taeda | reverse complement strand
AAATAACTTTTCTTTCTATTTCAAATTGAAAGGTATTGGAGAGGTCTAGGGGATAGCTTAATTGGTGATTGAAGTAATGTGAATATGTGAAAACTGAGTGATCCAATGTTCAAATCCGTTGTTTGTAACCCGTTTTACATAGCTGAGATTTACTATTAGCTAGGGTTTATCATGGTCTTCCCTTCAAAATTTTATCAAGCGTATTTTATGGGAATGTTCCTTTTCAAAATATTCTTGAACTCTCGTTAAATCTTTATCATGGTCTTCCCTTCAAAATTTTATCAAGCGTATTTTATGGGAATGTTCCTTTTCAAAATATTCTTGAACTCTCGTTAAATCTTTATCATGGTCTTCCCTTCAAAATTTTATCAAGCGTATTTTATGGGAATGTTCCTTTTCAAAATATTCTTGAACTCTCATTAAATCTCAATTCAATAGAATTCTCTAAGGCTATTTACATTAGCTAAAGTTATTTACGTTGACTAGTGATACTTTTTTTTGGTAGGTAAGCACCCACGGGGATTTGAACCATTGACCTATCGCAAGGAGAGACTTAACAGTGCACCCATTCACCGTCAATCCAAAGCCCAATGGCCATTGACTAGTGATACTTGATGAGACAATAAAAAATAAATATTAAACTATTAAAACTAAATTCTTACTTAAAAACATATTTTTTCATCTTTACTTTATATTATTATATATACAATATTTAAAACAAACACATTTATGTTTCATTGGTACACTGTCCACATAACGATAATACTCCTAATATTAAGAACAAGAACCTCGAAAAAACAAATTTATTCATATACTTACATAAATATATGATGCTCCCATTATACCGTTAGATTATATTAAATATTATTTTTATCTTATTTATTTAATTTATATTATACAATTTACAATTATTTGAAAAGAGGTCATAGGCATTTTCTTTAACCATCTTTAATATATTTATCTTTTATTAATCTAATTGATTACTATATATACAATATTATAATTATTTGAAAAGACTAAATAAGCATATTCTTCAACCACTATTTATTGATGTTCTTATTGGTGTGATGTTCTTATTGGTGATTGGTTTCAAGGGGCAATATGTTTGCCTTGTGCTAGTTTTTAATCAATGCCTTTAAGGTTTGTTTGTGTTGGAATTTGTTGAGAAGGGGTACTACAAATTGAAGAAATTTAGCAGATAAGGGTCTCTAGGGTTATATCTAGTGGAAAAGAGACCTGGAACACGCACTCTGACCTTAAAATGTTTAAAAAAAATATTTCATGAAAAAGGGGAAAAAAGCCACCATGAATTATCTTAAAGTTAATAGAAATATTTTCAGTTTTCACATCTCATTTGAGGTATAGAATGAAACAAGAAAAATACAATACATAATAGTCTTTTTATTTTTTTGGTGTTAACTTGCTATAAAAGAAATGTACATGAAATGAAAATAAAAGATTTAAGCATTTTTTGTTTATTTAATATTTACCTTTATAAACTTTAAATCAATTACAAATGATGTATACATTATTGGATTGGAAATGAAATCAAGTGATTAAAATACAAATATAAGTTATAAACCTGATACACTTGTAATTAATATTCATTATTGCCATTCAGAATTATTTAGAGCAAACACGATTAACATGGAATCACACCATGTATAATCCATGTTTTTGTTGTTGTTGTGTAGATAAGACTTACTTTTACCAATATCTATAAGCGAAAGTTTTAATACCTATTTGTGAATCTTCTATATTGTTCTATAGCTCTCATATAAAAGAATCAAATTTCAAATTTGGTACAACAAATTTGGTTATTTTTATTCATTTGAATTTTATTACATTAAATAGGCTATATTAGAGTAATATTATGGGAAAACCATGGGTTTTCAACTGAAGTCAAAATATTTATCTATCACAAAATGTTAAATGATTATTTTACCACCAATGGTAAATTGACTAATTTAGCATTACCTCAATTTTATTTTAATTAATATTATTATTTTTAATTCTTTTCAATGACGTGGGTTTTGATAAACCTAAAGCTCAAAAATCACTTAACTTGAGCAAATCATATTTATCTTAACTACCCAAGAAAATAATAATAATAATAGAACTAGATTATTTTAATTTTAAAATTAACATTGGGTTACACTTTTGGGCCAAAAGTGGCGATGAAATTTTAAACTTTTCCTCTTTTATTGAAATGAAGCCCTCAAAATTTATATAAGCATTATGAATTTTGATTCTGAGTAAAAAGACAATATGTTGAGAATTATGTTGTTGTCCTAATGATATTTTTTGCAAAAAAAATTAGTGTTGTATAATCTCTTAAATTTCCATTAAATGCCATACTAGTCCATTAAATGAAATACTTGTCCTTGCAAATTTTCACACATCTTAACTCTAAAATGTAATTTTTAATATATATACATATATGTGTGTGTGTGTGTAAAATTATATTTTTATTTCACAGAGTAATATTTCAATTCCATTTTTCAGACACTACTTATTGAAAAACAAGAGTACCTTTTTTAAGAGGACGGGTAAAAAGAAGATATTAGTGTATTTTGAAAAAAAAAGTTGTGTATATTTTATGATATTGATTTTTTACTCGGCCCCTTTGAAAGTGTCCAAAAAAATTTCAAGTATTATGTTTAAAAGAAATTATGAAAAAAATCATATGGATTCCAAAGTGTCAAACTCATATGTCATTGGATACACGATTATTTCACAAATTCAACATGATTAACTCTGTGAAATTCTGCCCTAAGTCCGCTAGGATACAAACTGAGGTTTTAGAGATATATCTCTGGAGAAAGGGTGCTAAAATTGTGGTTTTGAGGATCTCAGTGAAATATGCAGAAGGGGTGCTAAAATTGAAAAATAGATTGAACACTTAATTTTTAAATTCAAATAGCTCAATGTAGGATTTTCTAAACCCTCGTTTGAGCCCTCTGTAAAAAAAATTCAAATCCCATAATCCCATAATTAGATTTTATAATCAATAAAGATCTAAAATTTAATCCATTAATAAGTTAACCACATTGATACGATATTATTTTACCAAAAATGAAAATTCAACTGGGTCTAGGTTATGAACAACATTAGAAATTTGTTATGATATGTTATTGCTTTGAGAGGCGCATTCCACAACCCAGTATGAGGGCACTATGTAAGTTGCTCAAAATATACCTTATCATATACCTTGAATTTAAATGGAGCATAATTTTACTTAAAAAAAAAAAAAAAAACTACCACATTAAAATCTAAATTAAATTTAAAATTTCTTACCAGATTAAAAATTTCAAAATTTATTTATATTTTTTATTATCATATAAGTAGAAATTCATTAAATCTAATATTAATATTAAAAATTATTATTATTATATTAAAAAAATCTATTTTAATATTAAAAATTTAATATTAATATTATTAAATTGATTAATTTTGAATAAGTATAATATTAATCTAATGCAAATCCCAGTGCTATACTCTATGCTTTAATCAATTATATTAAATAGGCATTTCTATTTTATAAATCATTATTTATTTTTATTTTATTTTAATGACATCTCTTAAGAGCACCTCTCGGTTAATAGAAGATTTCAAGAAAAAGGAAATAAATAACGATGGATCATCCTGAGGCTAGAAGATACTCCTGCTTTAATCGATTACATTAATTAGGCATCTCTATTATAAATCATTATTTATTTTTATTCTATTTTATTTTAATGGAATTAAAAATTTTACACTATACATCTTTGGAGAGCACCTCTCGGTTAATAGAAGATTAAAAAAAGGAAATAAATAACGATGGATCATCCTGAGTCTAGTAGAAGTCTTTTGAGATGTCATTCAAGGCATCGAATGAAATAGGGAAAATAGAATGTATATATGCCAACCTGCAATAAAAGAACTATACTTAAGAATGAAAATAAAAGATTTAAGTATTGTGACTCTATTTAATATTTTCACTTTTATCACTTATATTAATTACAGAAAACATATGATGAAAACATATACATCATCACACTTGAAATGGATTCAGGTGATTAAAACACAAATCACATATATAAGTTATAAACCTCACACATTGTTGCAACAGATATTTATTATTTCTATTTACAACTATTTATAGTAAATTAAATAAATTAAATTTTAGATTTGAAATGTATTTAGAAAAATAAGATTAACATGAAATTGTGCAATGTATAACCCATGTTTTTGGTGTTGTGTAGGGAAAGCTTACATTTACCAATATTTACAAATGAAAGTCCTAATCCCTCTTACATAGTCGCTCTTTCAATGTTTTATGTCAATATATAGCTCCCATAATAAAATATTCAAATTATTTTTATGTGAAGAAAATTCATTGGAATTTTATTACTCTAAATAGGCTACATTAGAGAACAATATCATTGGAAACGTGGGATTTCACCTATAGTCAGATTGTTTACCTATTACAAAATGGTAAATTGATTAATTTACTATCAAGGATAAATTGACTAATTTACCATTCCCTTAAAATTATTTTAATTAATAATATATTTTATTTTTTCAATACCTTGGGTTCTCATAGACAATTGATGAGAAGATTTATGGAGAAAAATCTAAATAGGATATAATCGTCCAACCTTTTGAGTGGACACTCCACCCATCATCTTAGGAAGTATAAATATTATTCACAATTTCTCCATAATTCTTCTCACACAATAAAAAGCTCTTGAAATCTTCAATCTCTCAAAAATAATTTATTATTTTAATTTTATTTTTTACATTACATTACACATCTATCTCTATCATAGGTAATTATTTATTTTTATTTTATTTTGACAGAGTCCAAATGTTTACATTATGTTACATTAGTTGCACATCTCAACTAGAGGCTAGAGAGTGCCTCTAGTCACAATAAATTAAATATATATACATTTAAAAAAAACATGCATCCAGATTATTAACCATGGAGATTCACCCCACTTTTTCATAAAGATTGTTAATTTGTAAATAGACTTTATTACGATACCATGGGTCAATACCATGGTTCATCAATAACACATGCCCAAAAAAACCATAACTCATTTCATATGACACAAGTTCATATGACATTTTTTAATTAATGAATTTAATTAAAAGGACGAAAAGGTCATAACTATTTGGAAATAAATCTCAACTTTTGAGTTTTATATATTACTAAGAATATTATAGAGCATTCCATGAAGGTTAAATCCCTACCATACATCTAAAAATCATTGATAATTAAATTAAAATTAAGAGTCCCTATTTCAAAATAGCTATGCTTATGGATATAATTAATAACAAAAAAATATTTCAATACCAACTATAAATACAATATTTTAATTTCCATTTAAGTTAAATTATATAGATAAAAGAAAATAATGGAAAGTAAACAATAACTTAATTTGTAAATAAGTGCTTTCGAAATTGGGGATGTGTAATTTCATCATTGTTTGATATGGAGTTGATATGACAAGTTGACAAATGATAATTTAAAAAGTTATATATATGTGTGTGTGTGTGTGTAAAGAAAGTAAATATATTCACGAAGTGTAGACAAGTTGGCTTAAGTGGAGTTTAACTCCTACTAGGTCTTAGGTTCTAATTTTATGGGAGGGTTTCACAATGAGAACTAGTTAGTTGTGGGGGTTACTGTTTGGTCAATTTAGTGATGTCTAAATTGCAACTTTTAAATGTCAACCCGGGGCTCGTAAGTTGATGAAGTGAGGTGTACTGTATGTACTTAGGCAACTGTTTCTTAAGATTTTGTCGTTTTTAACTTTGTTTTCAAGTATATCTCTCCTACTGTGATGTAATGGAAATGAAATAAAGCAAGTGAAGTGTGTGAGATTGTGATGAGCTTTAAATGATTTCTTATAACTTAAAAGTATTCTACAAGAAAGTTTGAACAACAACTGAAATGAAATCAACTCTTAAAGGAAAATAAAGGCATCAAATAAGAGACTAATGACATTGGTCCAGTATCTCTGCTACTGCAGGAAAATGAAGATGAAATCTATGTAAAATCTAGCTAAAAATAAAAACTAAGCAATGTGAAACTGAAGTAAATCTACATAAAAGAAAGACTAGTCACAAATACTTTAACTTCTTCTTAACCTCTTGACTTTTAACTGAATATATCATGTGAGAAACAGTTAAAAATAAGTCAAGCAATTGTGAGTTCTTGAGCAACTAAACCAAGTTGTGCTAAGTGATATTTTGGTCCTCAATGAAGATATTAAATTATGGAGAAGAAACCATCAATAGGTAAACAACTTGATGTCTAAAAGCATAAAGCAACTATGCAAATTAAAGAAATGATAGTAAGGAAATAAAGGCTGCAAAACAAGGAAGGTCAACAACATAGACAAGATGATCACAAGTGTCACTAGTTGTGAAAAAGAAAAGAAAGAAACTGCCCTGGGCACGCCTAAGAAACCTGCATAACACACTGATCAGTCATGGAAAAGTGCAGAAATATAAATAAGCAGAATTCAAAATTTATATATAGCTATTGTACATGATCAAAACACAGCAATCAAAGGCATTCTGTACAACTATTATACATAAAATGAGAAAAAGAAATGCAGGAAATTAAAGAGTACTATACAAGCCTTCAGTAGACAGGGGCCCTCTACCTACTCCAGTCAGCTCAATGATCAGTTACACACTCAAATGGGAAATAGTATTCTCATATATTATGTATCAAAATAGAAAGTACAGTGGGGAGTTCAAAATTACATATCAGCGGCTAACTATCCAGCGTTCAAAGACGCTTTATTTATAACAGAGGAAAGAAACTAACTTAACGAAAACTAAGCTATTCAAGCAACTGTGTAAAAACACGTAGTCTTGCTGCGTCCTCGGATTTAGGCAACGGTCGTTGTGGGCATTCAATCTGCTGTTGGATTCATGTTTCCCACTGTCTTCGTGGCTGAAGAAGATCCCACTTGTTCTTCACATGCTCTAAAACAGAACACGCAGAGTCGTGCCACCGCCAATGACTTCTGTTGACCGTAGTTGCCTCCTCGTTGACCATGGGTTTTTATGACCGGTTTGGGCGAGCTGGAAGGAAACACACCATTTCCTTGGTTCCACGAACTTTCCCATGTGGCTCTTCTTCCCGGAGGACACCTGGAACATATCATTTAATAAAACAGCTGCGGAATCCGGGGTTGGCTGCGGAAACCGGGATCAGCTGCGGAAACCCTGTGTGAGCTGCGGAAACGCAGCACTTTGAACCAAAATTCTAAACCAAAAACACAGTCATTAGCATAATTAGCAAACAATGTAAAAAGTCCTAAAATACAATGATTTGAGCAATTTGATGGAGGGAATGAGTGGCAAAATAAGGAAATGAATAGGAAAAGGAGGCTGAGAGGATGTGTAAAGAAGTGCAGGTTTGAGGCTCAACATACCCCCAATGTGAAGGTGTTGCATGTCCTCATGCAACCAAAAATTTGTCATTGTTTTTCAATCCATGTGCTCAGATGCTTCTGCCAAAACATCTAGCCTTCTTTTCTTTCTCCTTGCTGCCAAAATTGTCCTTGGTTTCTTGACTAAAAACCTGAATTTCAAATTGATCAATGCCCTGCTCAGTTTCTTACATTTTCTCTTCAATTTTCTGTTCTTCTTCTGCTAGAGTCCTAAGTGAAGCATGGTATTGTCATGGACAATTTTGTCCAACTTGCTTTGTTCTTTCAATGCTTCGTTTTCTTGTTTAATATGTCGGTTCAGGACTTCTAGTTCAAACACCTCCTGTTTTAAAGATTGGACCTGTTCATTAAGAGGAAATATAGTGCTTGGACCTGCAACTAATTGCTCCAAGGTCTCCAAATAATTGTATACCTCTTGCTGGTCAGGATCAATTTCAGGTGTTCTTCGCGAGCTATGTTCAAAATCAAATTCTGTTTAAGGTTCTGGCTGAAAGGGACTCTCTTTGCGTGGAGGAGTGGACTCAAGGTCAAGCTGAGTTGGAGCCTTTTCATGTGTACCTTCTCCCAAATAAATGAAATGTGATTGTTTTTCTTTAGTCACACTCATTCTTTCTTTAAGTCTACTGCTTCTTCTCACTTGTGCACTAGTGCTCTTTTGCTGGGCACTCTGTTTTTCTTTCTGTTTCTTCTTTGAGAGGGCAACAGCTTGAAGTTGTGATAGTCTATCAGCCAAGGTTTGAGAGTCTTCTTCTACTGAAGGTTCAGGCGATGGATATGATTCTTGAACAATTGTTTTCCCTTTATCCTTTTTCTGTTTCTTGGTTTTATCTCTCTCTTCCTCTTCTTCTTGAGTGGTTTTCTGAGTTTCTACAATAGGAGGATCTTGGGCTGCAACATCTCTTTTCCTTCTCCTACTTCTTTTTGGGATTCTAGGAGAACTACTAGTGGAAGCTTCAGTTACTGCTTGGAAATGATTCCTGACTAAAAACTTTTCCCATATATCATTATTATTTTTCAATTGATCCTCTATGAGAATTCTAATGAACCCGTGATGATACAAGTGGGGTTCAATATGGCCTACATTCTTGTAGACAGTGGAACTCATTTTATTTAGGCTTGCTAACAGAAAGTAGGGTAAATTGATGGCATGGCCTTCCATGAAGTTCATCATAATTCTTGCATGGTACATATACATAGTGCCAAAGTGGCCCTCACATGTGATAAACTTTTGGAGAAGTAATAACAATGCAGTCCATTCTTCCTTAATTACATGTACAGGAATCCCTTTAGTGAATATTGAAGTGTCCATACCTGGGTTCTTAAGCATGTTTTTCCATCCCCGATCTTCCAGCCCTCTGTTCTTAAACCATCTGTCTCCCACCTGAGGTAGACTGGTTGCTACTGCTATGGTGTTCTCTGTTATTGTGAATTTCAGGTCCCCTACTTCCACGGTGTGTCCATTGAAGGATCGAGCAAATACTTTTGTTACCTCCTTATCATACCCTCTGAATTTTTGAATAAACTTTAACCATTTTGCTTTCTTTAATGCTTCCTTCGTCTATGGATACCCTTCTAAATACTTTGAACCTTCAGGTTCAGCTCGAAGCATCTTCCCCATCTTCGGCTCTCAACTTCGGCTGAAGCTTTGACTGTGTGTGGATGCTCAAGGAGGATGCTCATGGGAAAAATAGGTGGATTACGGCTGTAAGTGGAGTAGTCGTAACGTAATGCAAGGCGTATTGCAGAACTGTAATCGGGATTTGAAACAGAGCTGTGGAGTTTGCAGCGGAAATGAAAGTGGAAATGGTGTGAGTACGAGGGAGTAGAAGACAAACACGAGAAATGAGTTCAATGCGTGCGGAATGGAGTGATAAGTGGTGGATTTAACGCCGAATCCTTTAGATCGTGGCTTACGCCACATCTCAGCATTGGCTGCGGAGATCATGGTGGAGAGAGACGTAGTACAATAGTCACTTTTTCCTCGTACGCCAATAATGAAAGCGCATCCATTTCGAGTTTGAATTAAGAGTGATTATGGGACCGTTAGAAGGGTATGAGGTGGATGAAGTATTATCGTGTAGGAGGAGTGGGATGATCTTTCCGAATCATTTCATTTAGTGGCTCTTTCCACGATTTAATAATTATGCATAAAATGACATTAAATTGTTGTTTGGAAAATATTTTGATCATGCCTTCATGAGTTTTCCATTTGTTGATTAAGGTTGCTGATCCATTATTGCTTTTTGATCCTGCAGGCGCCTCATATCCTTGCTGCCTTTGGTGATGATGATGTTAACCTTTGACTGAGATTTTCCCTTGAAAATAGAGTGCTGATGGCTGTAGAGACAGAGTGATGCTGGCTGCGGAAATCGTTTCTGGCTGCGGAAACTGGTGCGAGCTGCGGAAACGGTTTCCAGCTGCGGAAACTAAGACATCTCCCTTTTAACTGCACAAAGTTAGATAGGAAAAGACTAACTGAACGGAAATAGTCCTGAAAGGGACTTTTATTGATGGTATGAGATGGAGTGAATGGAGTGAAGTGAAAAAAATGAAATGGAATGAAGTGAAATGGAGATGAAAAATGATGAAGGTGAAGTGAAATGGAATGAAGATGAAGTGAGGATGGAAAGAGAGAGAAATGTTTTGTAAAATATAGAGTGTCAGGTGTCCCCGATTTTCACTCCATATTTTCTGTATAAGACCGCCAATCTGAGATTGGTTTTCAGGCTTAGACACATTTTTCTTTTTCTCTTTCTCTTTTTTTTTTCAATTCAGAAAGAAACAAAGATTAGACTGATGGAGGAGAAGAATTCTTCTCCACTAGCCTCATTGCATAATTTTCTTGAAATATTTTGACAAAGTCCTCTTTTGAGAGTGGCTTATGATAAATTTTCAATCGGTGGCCATTCACAATGAGAGGAGTTTGAGACTCATCAATAGTCTTGATTCGAACTGCTCCATTGTTAAAGACTTCATCAATCTCATATGGCCCAAGCCAATGAGTTTGAAATTTCCCTTTGATGTCTTTTAACTTTGAATCAAACAGTAACGCCCAATCTCCCTTTTGAAACTTCTTTTCTTTGATATATCGATCATGCCACTTAGTTCTTTGGTGCTGAACTAGATCGGTCCTTAAAATTGCATCTTGTCTTATTTCATCTAGCTCATGTATCTGCTCCATTCTGTGCTTTTGGGCTTCTGATAGACTCATCCCTAGCTGAACTGCCATCTTGAAGGTCTTGATTTGAAACTCAATGGGGAGCAAGACTTCTTTCCCATAAACAAGTTCATAGGGAGAATGTCCTGTTGTATTCCTCCATG
>APFE030573430.1:615-66854 GCA_000404065.3 Pinus taeda | reverse complement strand
GGATCACTACATATCGTGACCGTCGGATTGTAAGTTACAAATGTACATAGTAAAGAAACACACTTTACCTAACTCTATACTAGACCAAGTTATACTTAACTATT
The DNA here is from genome assembly GCA_000404065.3 of Pinus taeda. Taxonomy (NCBI): domain Eukaryota; kingdom Viridiplantae; phylum Streptophyta; class Pinopsida; order Pinales; family Pinaceae; genus Pinus; species Pinus taeda. The sequence continues at coordinate 66,750 of APFE030573430.1, read as the reverse complement.
CCTATGTGTCGGAATATCCTAACACTTGCACATTGAATTTAACTCACTCTGAAAGCACTTTATTGATCTCCATATTGTGATAAGAGTAATCTTGAAGTAATAGATAATCCCAAGAATTGCTAATTGTGTTGATATCTTGTTGAAGGATTGGCACTATCTAATTGGCACATTAATATTGTTAAGAGGAACATTGGACTTGTGCATTTTATATTTATTGTCATTTGATAAGCAATTGTCCATTGTGAGATTTCTAATCGTGAATTGCCTTACACTCTCTACTTGTCATTGGATTATCTTTTCAAAGGGTTCATTAAGCATTGTTTTTTGTGAAGATTGTCTTTGTAATTGTTAAGCACTTTCCTTTATTGCTCTAAATCGAATATTATTATTTGGCTAATCTGTAGCGAAGTACTTAAGTCATTTAACGAGTTCACCTAAATCTAATTCACCTCCAAGCATAAGCTTGGTTGAAAGACGATAGGATCACCTTTCTCACCCAGCTTGCGAAGTTTAGACCCTCACTTGTGGTTAACACAGTGACCTTGCAATCGTCAAAGCGACAGTCTCTACAGCGGTGTAGGCATTCAGGTGGTTAGAGCTCCACGGGAGGTATCGTTAATATAGCCATTGCTATCTTACCCTTGGTTTCTCTCCACAACCTACACTTGAGACTAGCTTCAAAACAATTGAGAGAGAGGACTCACTTAGATAGGCATATAATCTTAACTTAACCAAGAGTTTGCATTTCTTTTAGTTTTAGGAGTCGCATTTCATATAGGATAGTGTGCATCCAAACAGCGATTGTTCATTTAGTAAATTGGTAACTAATTTATATTGCACAAGTGATTTGACTCCATAAGGCACTGGTCTCTCAAGTAATCTAATTAAATCATGTTAATAATTAAACTTGTTAATCATCAAGTCCCAACAAGTCCTTCATCCTCACATTTCATAGGGACTACCCCCCAAACCCTGTTGTAGGGAGACAACTAAAACGGAGAGGGTAGGGATCAGAGTCACAGCCCCTACCCTGAGTCGTTGTTCCATGTTAGTTTTTGTAGCATTGGAGGTGTTCTAGTCTCGAAATTTTGTGGAGAGGCTAAAACACAGGAGTTCTCCATAACCCAAAAATTGTTTCTGGAAATTCCAACTAGAAACGTCTCAATCAGATTATTAGCCTATCTTTTAATTATTTCCTAAGTATAAACTTAGAAAAAGGGGTTAATTGATCAAAATCAACTGAGATAAGGTGTGAATCATCTAGAAACTCACACGGATCAACTCTGATATGATCTTGGCCCTTGATTAATTTTAATATTGGTCGTTGGAGCTCCAACCGAGGATTATAAGAAAAAGTCAATGGGTAAATGTCGAAAATACACTTGTGAGAACCACAGAGAGTTTGATTTTTCGGAATGCCAGCAGTGTTGGAAGAGTTCGAGCTTCAGTAGGGAAGCAGAGACAAAGAGGGGTAGAGACAGTAAGGCCAGAAGAAAATTTCCAGACATGGTGAAGTGCATTATAGAGAAAGGCCGATATTTCTCCAAGAAGCTATGTAGAGGCAGCGCAGGGGCTTCATTGGGAAGTCCAATTTGCTAAGGAAGGAAGACATTTTTAGTTTGAGAGGTCGGGCAAAGCTTCCAGAGTGTCGGAAACGCATTTTCCTAGTCAGCAGCACGCAGGATGGTTTGATTGGCACACGATTCGGGCAACACATGTGGCAGGGAACTTTAGGTTGACGAAGACCCTGTGCATGCCCAGATGGACGGCTTGCTTTTCAATGGTGGTCAAGTGTCTGATTGCTCGGATTGAGGGTAATTTCTCTCTAGATATTTTTGCCTGTATTTTCTCTACAAAATTGTCAGTTTTTGGCATTCGGATTGTAATCAGAATTTCTCACTACTGCATAATAATAATAAAAACCTCAGTTGTTGCACCGCTTTTCCTGCATTGGGTATTTCCAAGGACATTTGTCCAAAAATAACAATGTCCTTTTATGTGTGCGCTAGAATTTTTTCAGTTCCCAACGTTATTTTCTTCCACAGTTTATTTGTGAAGGTTGCAATGAGACTAATTTGGTATTTGTCGTAACAAATAAATTGTTAAATTAATTAACAATTAGAAGAATTAATTCCAGTTGTTGCAATAGGATTCAGTATTGAAATTTTCACATGGTACCAAAGTGTGATTGATCAGTGGGGAAACTCAAAAGCAGAAGAAGGAAAATTTCGTTGTTCAGGAGAAGCAGTAGGCCGAAATTTTATGGCACTACGTAGTACCTGTTACCCCTCAAACTAGCAAGGGACCTAAGGGGAATCCCTAAAGGGAACATGCTAGGCCAAGGGAAACAAATGGAGTCTTAGCCCACTTTCACCTTAGCTAAGGCTCCCTTTTATTTACCGACTTTCACCTTAGCTAAGGCTCCCTTTTATTTATTGACTTTCACCGATGGGAGGAGACCCGATATGCGTGGGGTCACTAATGAAAGATAAGTCAATGGATATGAGTGACCCAACTAAACCTTTCCCAGAATTTGAAGGATAAATATTGCTTTCTTTGTAAGCAAGGTACTAGGTAATATAGGGAAAGGAAGAGAGGATTTGAGGGTTAGAGTTATGGGATAAGGTGTGTGAAAGAGTTTCCCAATCCATAAAATGCTTGTTAGAATTGGAATCCCGAATGGTCCTTGAAGAATGGTCTTTCAAAAGGGTGGGGCCACACGAGGCCAAGTGTACCTAGTCTAGGGTATGAGGAAAAAATGTAGCAACCAGTGATATTCTTACCCTGGACAAGATGGAGAGAGGATCAAAGAAAATATAATTACTCAAAGATGTTAGTTTGACCCTGGAAGTCCTAGCCTTGGGGATGGCAGGGTAAGTTTTGGTCCTGGAACTAGGGCTTGGCTTTTCTCCCAATTCCACTGTCGGAATGACTTCAAATTTGGAGGAGGGCTAGAGGAAAGGCCAGTGGAGGAGACCCTAGGAGATGGAATATTTTTAGTGGCTAACTTGTCAAGAAATTGATGCCCTAGGCACCCCAATTTGGCTAGACTTGTGAGAAGGCGAAAAAATAAGAGTTTTAGTGACCACCCTTGGTGGATCAGTGCCTTAATCCTTGGGAGAATGGAATCTATGTTGATTATGTGTAAGCTTTCTTGGTTCCCAGTCAAGGAGGCCTCAAAATTACTTCACAAACCCTCTAGTTCAAGTGAAAGCACTCTTGCAGCTTTTATACTTCAAATGCATAAGAGGAATGGCTTATCAAGGTCAAGTTTTACCTCTAGGAGATTTCGCTCACACTACATGGCAGATACATGGAGAGAATGTTACAATGTAGACAATTCCACAATATTAAGCAATAATTGCATGCAGCAATTAGCCCTAAAACAACGAAATTCCCAATCTAGCATATATGACAAAAGCAATTAGCCCATGGCTCTCAACACTCATCCTACATGTGCCAATGTAGCCCTCTAAAGGATTAGGACCCCGTATAGTGAGACCAAACCCCAAATGGAAACCATCTGCAATCCTGCATAAAATCCAATGTGTTCCCTAGCCTTCTAGTACAACAAGTCATTAGAGAAATCGAGTAAATGATCTTACCTAATCATGGACCACAGGTGGGGACTTCATAATGGTCTACCCTTCCATCATGGGCTTCAGGATGTGCCAATGTCTCCTAAACTCCAAATGGAGTTAACCAAGCACCCTATTAGGTGGTTTTTACTTCTAAAGGGGATAATATAGTCAAGGTACATTTGTACAAGGGTACAAGGGTAGGGTAACAAGGGGAAGGGGCAACCCTGGGTCACATGCTAGGGTACAAGGGTAGTTAACAAGAGGGAAGCCCACACTTGAGTTTCTAATGTGTAAGAGTGAGCAATTGTGGTACATGAGGTGCCCCAACCTTGATTTTTCCACTCTTCTTTTATGTCTTTTGCCCTCTTATGATTTTCTTTGATTAACTGCTCAGGACTCAAGGGGTTAGAGCATGATGTATAAGATATAGCAATGAATTCCCCCTTTAAGGTGGGTCGGTTCATCGCCCACCAAGGGTTGGGACAATCATGGATTTCTATATGATGAAGAAGGCTCGTAGAACCTATAGGAATTGTTGACCACTACGTGTCAACTACCCATAGCAGTACACCCCCTTTTTTTGCAAAAGGGATAGCGCTTGATCGACGTGTCCGTGCCATTTGACTATCATCATCAGCCTGATCATGTTATGTTGTAAACCCAGTCTGCATGTGTAAATTGTAAATAATCTTAGCAGATCTGTGTCATGTATGTATTTGCCTAGGTAAACCTAATCTTCTAGTGATGATCTACGTTCCGGAAGGTTTTTTGTCTCACCGACCCATGGTCGACAGAGTTTTCCTTCAGCCTAACCCCAAAGCCGAAATGGATTTTGTCATTAGAATCTTAGGGAGTTCTAGTGTGCTAGGTCGAGTCTATATAAAAGTGATTTGGAAATAATCCTACCTAATTGGTTAGGTTATTACAAATTGCTTGATCTGCTAGATTATATTTGTGTCGCAGAACTAGGTGGTCTATGAGGGCCTATGTCAAATGGGGTTTTCCCCCTTGAGATGTAAAATTATAAAAGTCATGATGTAAAGTGTCTTCAGGGTTAGAAAATATTTTATCCCCTCATAAGTCCTAGGTCCTAGGTGAATTTTCCAAAGGCTAAGTTCAAGGGTCCAATAAAATAAAAAAATTAACTAAAAAATAAAATAAAAATTAAAAAATAATTTAAAAATTTGAAAAATAAAATGAAATAATAGAATAATAGTAAGTCAAAGTTTTGAGGAATAAATGCCAAGATTTTTTAATTTTTTAATATATTAAAATGCATTTAAAATTTCGACGGATGAGATTAAAAGAGATTTTGATCCTCATCGACGGTCGAGATCACTTTGACATGGATCACTCGAACTAATCGTTGGGAAATTTTCCTTCAAATAGGGTGTCGGGTCATTTGAGATCATTCGATCTGTGAGTCTTGTGTTAAAGAAAGCTCTCTTGTAGTCATTTTTCATATGCAATAAAGAAAGACTTTGGGTTTGAAATCTTGCTGGTGTTACTTTTCTGGCAATGTTGTAAGATGTTTTATTTTTGTGCATGATTTTAATTTCATGCCATTGATAATAGCTTGATGAAGAGTGATTTTAAACACAGGTATCTTGTTTAGTCACTAGGGTTTGAATGGTAGTAGAATTTCTGAATATGATGGCAGGTATCTCCATTAGATTTGGATTTTAGTATTGTTTTCTCCCTCTTTGTTGATTGTTGAAGTAAGATGTGCAGGAAAATCTAGATTTCGAAGATCAACTGACATTTGAGGAAGTTCTTGGTTGAACCAACCAACTCCCGAGAAGCATTTTTTTGAAGAGCCCAGCCAATTTTGATCCCGGGTTTATCATTTAAATTTCTCTTCTGATTGCATGAAGGGTTTTCTGAAGCATCTCATAGTAAATTTAAAATTCTGAAAATATTTCTACGAATTATTAACAAATCTAGCTACTTAGAGTCATTAGTTTGTGAATATTGTAATTATTTAGTTAAATTTTGGGTTCTATCCTTGCATATTTCGCCTTTGGGTTTTCTATTTTTGCAGGGTGCAGGAAGAGATTCTTGCTGGAAGGCAGATCTAGGCCCTGAGAGGTAAGATCTGGCCTCACAACTAGTTTTTACAGGGTCACTGTTTTGCTGTCTGAGGGTTTCAAATTCAGTCACTTTCAGATCTGGAAATTTATTGCAGAGTTTTCATCAGAAGCAAAGGGCAGTTAAATTTTTTTCAGAAGAAGGTCAAGGTTGTCCAAGCCATGCAAAACCACAGGCAAATCTGTCTCCACACACGTAGTTTCTTTTCCACGTTGTAATCTGTAAGAAAAATCGAAATTTTTTTTTACATTGCTACCATAAAACTTCACGCTGCCCAGCATTTACCTGCAAGGAAATTACAGTTTTTCTTGCCTTCAAAAATCCTCTGTGCTGCCAAGTCTTCCTTCTCCTCCTCATCCGGAAACCTCAGCTCTCCTCCATGCATTTCTTCCAACCTTTCAATTCACCTGCATGCTGCCTTTTTTGGCTTCTCTATTTTCTGTCCCATCGCTCAGCGCCTCAACCCGCAGCTCCTTGTCTGTTGTCCGCACGTCCCCTTTGTCTCATCCATGCAGTCATGTTGCTCCTCTGCGTCTACCTGCACAAGCGAATTCAAGGATATCGATACCATCATCCGTCGGATCGCAGTCACCATCGCTCTCCTCCATAACCTGCGTCCCATCTCCTAACACTCTTCTCTGTCGCCGTCAAACACACACACATGAAAACGATTTCTCCTTTTTTTTCCTTTCTTTAACATTTGTGGCTAGGGTTGTGTTTATATTATCTTCGTTGGTTTAGTTTTAGGATAGATCTCATAATTTTTGTGCTGGTTAAATTAGCATATATTATTTTTAGGTTTTAGTTTTAGATTTATTAAATTTTTTTAATTTTAGATTTAGATTTCTTTAAATTCAGATTTAGTTTTGTTTTGATTTTTTATCAAAAAACAAAAAAATCTAAAAAATATAAACTATTAAAAAAAAATCATAAAAGGTCTTAAAAAATAAAAAGTTCCTTTTTATTTTCTAGGCTTTAGTTCTAGAGTTAGATTTAAGTTCCCTTTTTTGTTTTATAAATAAAAATAATAATAATAATAAATCATAAAAAAAAGTTTCTTTTTTGGTTTGATATTAGTTTATAAATTTAGTTTTTTTATTTTCATGATCTGAAAATCATTAAAAAATTAAAATGTTTAAAAAATTAAAAAAATCTTGAAAGAAATGTTTTTCATGGTATTTGACATAGCTAAATGTGCTTAAATTTTTACATCTGAAGATTAGCTATCTGAAAGTGGTGATTCATTTTATGAGTTGGTTAGCATTTAAATTCTATGGTTATTTAAAGCATTTGATCTTTGGAAGTTTAATTGCTAAAATTTTGTGCATCTAGTGAATATCTCGCATCTATCTTTCGTTATTGCTTGATTAATGCTTATTGTATGCTAGACATTCAGTAAGTATTTTCAAGCTATTGTTAAAGGGTTTATTTCCATTTCTATTTTCTAAGCAGCAAACCAATCAATCAGTTTTCAGTTCATCTAGAAAAGGCACTGGTCTTAAGTATTTAAAGGGCTAATCATTTTTTAAATCAATCAAGTGCTTGTTTTCGTTGTCTCCCAGCCCAGTTGGTTCCTAGTTGGTCCTCCTTTATCCCATAGGGTCTACCCCCCTTAGCCTAGGGAAACGCCTTAAACGGAGAGATCGGGGATCAAGGTGACAACCCCCGATCTAAGCGTTGTCGCGGTGCTTAGACATTCTGTGCGACAACAGGAACCAAGGTTATGGCCATGATGATGGGGTAGAGCTCATGTGTTGGCTTTTGCCCACATGCTAAATGTTTTTGTCCCAACCATCTTTTGCATTTTGTGGTACTTTTCGTGTTGAATGTGGCCATATATGCTTTTAACTTTCTTTTCAGCTGCTTCAACCTTCGAGCTTCGTTCCAAGCCATGACCCAAGGTGTTGGCAAGAGGAAGGGGTGAGCTAACCTTATGTGGACCCTAGCAGGAGAAATGATGGATGGGGTAATAATGAATGGAAAGAGGGTAATATAAGTGGATAAGGGAGCGAATCACGCAACCAAAATCAGGGTTTCCTGTGAAGTACCATCCTTGGAACCAAATGACCAGTAAAAGAGATCCCACGGGACTAGAATCCAAGGTCAATTCCCAAGAGGGGTCTAGGGTACAGAAACACAAGCCTAGCCCATTATTTCCGTTGAATCCCTCAATTAATCCATGCCTAGAAATGTCCATGATAAGCAAACTACAATACTCAATTTCCAAATGGCAAGGCATACCTATAGATTCGGGAGGCCCACCTTCAAACATATGATCATGGCAAATGGGCAAGAGACCACATGGTTGCGTCAGGTGGAGGAGAAAATGGCACAATGAGCTAGCCGATGGCTGCAAGGGGCTACTAACTGTCGGTTGAGAACCATCTTGAGGAAAAAAATCTCCTAGGGATACTACCCACAAAATGGTGGGTAACAGTATCAAGCCAGCCAATTCGAATTGTTGGCAAGGATTCGATTTTCAGTTGCAGGATGGCAAAAAATTCGATTTGCCCAAAATAGTGAATCCAACAAGCAAAGGGAACAACAACAGCTCAAATTTTCGCTGAGCAGATTCCTTGGTTGGAAGTAGAGGGTTTTGCAACAATTTGTAGCAACAGAATTAGCATCGGGTGGAAGAGGAAAGCGCACACAAGGGAAATTTCTCGCAGAGGGTTTCTAGCCAAGAAATCTGATTTTCCCAGTTGCAAGTGGCAATAGCAGCTACCAGGACTGCGCATTTCAGAAGGGAGTACAAGTAGTAGAGCAGCAGTCGAACAAGGGAAGAGGGAGTTTCCAAACCAAATTCAAGATGGCCACAGCTGGGCTCAAAGATTAGGATAGGTTGGAGGGAGCGTCCAACTATGTCATCTGGAAGGCTAGGATATCCTTCCTTTTGGATGAATATGGCCTTAAGACCTATGCAGAAAATGTGGTAACAATACCCCAGAGTGTTGATCAGTTCAAGGAGTACAGGAGGGAAATGGAAAAGGTGAAGAGGATGATTTTAGATAGAGTCAGAGACCATCCAGTCCCACGTGGCAGACAAGGGTACGGTGTGGGATGTTCTCTCTATGTTATTTCAGAGTTCTTTTGAGCAGCGAAAGATATTTCTCCAGGAGAAGTTGAGGAGTACCAAGATGTAGAAGGGCGAGAGAATAGATGGCTTCCTCACCAGGACTCAGGAAGTCCGAGATTAGCTATCAAAAGTTGGGAAGGCACCCCAACCCACAAAGCTTGTACAGTTGGCACTGAATAGTGTTTCAGATGACAATCAAGTGTTTGTCCAGAGTATCTTGGGTAGAGACACTTTGCCTAAATGGGACGAGATGTGGTCTAATCTACAGCGGGAGGAGTTGAGGCGGGCTCTAGTAAAGAGTACCATCAATGGCAGCAGTAGCAAGGGCGTGAACGATGAGAAGGAAGAAGAAAATTTGGCCCTAGCATCCAAGGGTCCCAATCAGGGGCAAGGGGAAAAGGAGAAGAAGAAGGACCTATCAAAGGTCAAGTGCTTCAGATGTGGTGAGATCGATCACTACAGCACGTAGTTTCCTCTCATGGAAAAGGACAAGGCGAAGAAACAGGACCAAGCAATAGCGTCTACTGAGATCGAGAAGTTGTTCTTCAGGCTAAAGGAAGAGTTCGTGATGTTTGCAGCCATACCTCCAGGAGAGAGGTGAGGTGATTTGGAGTTGTAGTCCCAGAGAGTTGCAGACATGGGCGGGGTCCATTGAGGTGTCCACCTCATGGATCATTACCTTGCTACGGGGACCCACAGTATTCCATAGCAGGATGGATCAAAGTCAAAAGGACATTCAGATTCTGGAGTGATAGTTGCATACTAGTAGCAGTCAGGTGCTAAGGAGTGCAATGCAGTGTTGGTAGCAGTGCAAAGTGGCACAGTGCAGAGTCAGCAGCAACACAGATTCTTCAGTGGACAGTGCAGTAACTAGTAGCACTCAAGACTAGGGAGACAAATGCATCATACTGAACACAGTTCATTTAGTATTTAGGATGCTTCTCAGTTGCAGTAGTTGCAGTGGCCTCATCGACACTTGAGAGGGAATTGTAGTGCAAATGCAGAGTTGCCAGCAGTACGTTTGTGTCAGCAGCAGCACAGATGCAGCATCAGAGTTGTGCAGTGGTTGGTGCGTAGTAGCCAGACATAAGCAGCGTGAAAGAGAGTGGTACAGAAGTAGGGTGTTGTGGCAGAGTGTGCAGCACTAGAGAGAACACCTTCCCCGCTAAGAGGGAGTGTTAGTTTCTATAGCATCGAAGGTGTTCTAGTCTTGAAATTTTGTGGAGAGGCTAAAACATAGGAATTATCCATAACCCAGAAATTGTTTCTAGAAATTCATCCTAGAAGTGTCTCAATTAGATTATTAGCTTATCTTTTAATTATTTCCTAAATTTAAACTTAGGAAAAGAGCTAAATTAATCATAATTAATTGAGATAAGGTGTGAATCATCTAGAAATTCACATGGATCGACTCTGATATGGTCTTTGCCCTTGATTAAGTTTTAATCTTGGTCATTAGAGCTCCAACAGAGGATTATAAGAAGAAGTTGACGGGTAGATGGAGAAAATACACTTGTGAGAACCACAGAGTTTGATTTCCTTGGAGAGTTCTATTTTCCGGAAAGCCAGCAGTGCTGGAAGAGTTTGAGCTTCAGTAGGGAAGCAGAGACAGGGAGGGCCAGAGACAGTGAGGTCGAAGGAAGTTTTCTAGATCCAGTGAAGTGCACTGTGGAGAAAGGCCGAAATTTCTCCAGGAAGCTACACAAAGGCAGCGTAGGGGTTTCATTGGCCAATTCGATTTGTAGAGGAAGGAAGACGTTTTCAACTCCAAAAGTCGGGCAAAGGTTCCAGAGTGCTAGAGAAGCATTTTCCTAGACAACAGCAGGCAAGACGGCTTGATTAGCAGAAGATTCGGGCAGCACGTGTAGCAAGCAGCTTCAAGTTGACGCAAAGCCTACACAGGCCCTGTTACCGTTCAAACTAGCAGAGGTCCTAGGAGGGGATCCTAAAGGGCAATTGCTAGGTCAAGGGCAACAATGGAAGGCTAAGGCTCTCTGTCACCTCAGCTAAGGCTCCCTAGTCTTTATGAATTTTTCAACGATGTGAGTTGACCCAGTAGAAAAGGAATCACTAGATGAATAAGTCAATGAAAGGATGAGGAATGATTCCTAAGGCCTATTCACAAGAGAGACTGAATTGTATGGTTTGCTTGCTTGAGAAGCAATGTATAAGGCTCCCTAAGAAGGGCCAAGGTAATTTCAAGGGCTAGGGTTTGAGGATAAGACTTGTAAGGAAGATACCTAATCCTAGAAATCCTTGTGAAAACTTGGTTTCCAAGTGGTCTTTGTGAAATTAACTTCAATAGGTAATGGGACCAAACGGGACCAAGTCGACCCAAAATTAGGTCAAGGGGATGGAATTGATCAACCAAGGGTGTGTTTGACCTAATTAAGGGGGAGAATGGGATCAAAGGAGAAATTTTCGGTAGTTTTGATGCAATGTTCCGAATGAGGTCACTAGCCAAGGGAAACCTAGGGAAAGAATCAATTTGAGAGGTAGGGCTTGAAATATCTCAAGAACCCATTGTCGGAATTGATTCAAATTTGGAGGGCCTCTAGAAGACACAACAGTGCAGTAGAGGGCAAGAGATCGAACTTTTTGGATGGGTGATTCGTGAGAAAATCGATGCCCTAGGTCACCTATGGAGGCTGGGCCAAGAAAAAAAGAGAGAGAGGTGAGAAAAATATGCTTTTGAGTGATCACCCATGGAGGATTAGTGCTTTGTCCTTTGGGAGAGATCGAGTCAAAGAGATTTTAATATTTGGAATAGATTCACTTAGTCAAGGAGGCCTTAAAAACAACTTTGCATGGCATTAGGGCATGAGAACAGTTGCAATGCAATATTTGTTGACTTATCAAGATAAAATTTTTGACACAAAATATCTCTAGGAATATTCACTCATTCATACATGGCCCATGACATGATGCAACGCTATAAAAAGTCAAATTTCCACAATTTCGCATTAGAAAAGCAATAAATTTTAGCCTAGTATAGTGAAAATCCAAGCAGCATGCATGTGACGAAAGAAAATAACAAGTATAGCATTAAAAGAGTACTGACATGTAAGAAAGAGTATATCCAATCATCAATATATGCTAATAGTGAAGCTCCAAGACAAAATGAAAGAGATCCAAACATCAAAATTCATCCATTATCCAAACTCGTCCTCCAAAAAGGATAGTGAAAATCTCACAAGAGAAGATAACCCAATCCAAGTGATAATGATCAAAATGAATCATCTCACTTCTATTTATACACTGGTGAATTCGGTTTAGCTAAATTGGTCTAATTGAGCCCCTAAAATAAAATAATGTGCATAATAACAATACTTTTGGTGACAAGCCCACCAAATAGCTCAATAATACATGAATTAGCCTCTCAAGAGAGGCAAATGATCAATAAAGTGAGTAGTTGGGCCTTTGAGGAGGCCTAATGAAGTCCAAGGGGTGCCATGATATAGAAATGGACTCCCAACATAGTGGACAAGAGGTTGGCCCTTTGTTTTCCAAGCAAGAACTTGTGATGCTCCCAAGTGGGTGTGGGGGCACATGGACATCCTCATGGGTCTCCAAGTGGATCGAAAATGCCTGTAGATCATCTGTAAGGGCTAGAATGGTGATGTAATCTCTCCCTCAACAGCGAGAGACATCCTCTAGACCATGGAACATCTGCCAAGTGTATGGTGCAAGTGTGGAGTCGGTTGGGCATGGTGAACCAGGTGCATCATCCTCATCCAAAAAAGTGGAACACGAGCAGTCAATGATTAGTGTTTGGCCATGAAGTAATATTTGCTATGGTGGAGGCCAAGGTTGCACGAAACAAGGAAATGGGTACGAGTTTCCGAAACGGGCATGGGTACGAAACGTGAGCCCCCCAAATTTTGAAAACGGGGAAACGTGAATATATATATATAATATATATATATATATATATATATATATATATATATATATATATAATATATATATATTCAGACATTTAAGAAATATGTGCAATCATAAAGCATATATGATACATTCTAATTTATTACATTATGATAAAATTGTCAATTGTCAATGCATAAACTATAAGTCTTTAAATTTACATCACATTTACTCATGAATGATCACAATGAAAATAGAAATATCTAAAATCAGCGACGAGAAATTTCTTAATTTCTTGTCTCGTGCTTGATTGGGATTCTCCTCCTACATAGTCGAACGACCTTAGTGCTCTTGATTAAATACAAGTTTCATACCATAGTACCCTACATGCTCTTGATTATTGGGAGTCTCCCCTGCATAGAGGGCTTGGTTCTCTTGATTAAATATAAGTTCCATACCCTAGTACATGATAAAATCCAATGGAAACATTGCAATCCCCCCAATCCTGAAACCCTAGAAAACAGATGAGTCTGCTGGATTTTGAGTGAGATCTAAAATTCTACTTTCTCCATATGAAATCCAATGAGGGCGAAACCACTCTCAAACAGCCTGAGTCATTTCATGGTAATGTTAAAAATTTAAGTAAAATGATGAAAATGAAAAATAAAGGAGAATATCACTTTTACTTTAAGAATTTAACATTACCATGAATTGCATATGCCTCAAACTTCCTAATGAACTGCATATCAACCCTAGAGCAAAAGTTCACTTTTATAACTTTAGACAGGGATTAGAAAAACTTAATTAAAAATTAAAAGACAAATTAATAAAAAAAATTAAAAAAAGTCAACTTGTATGTGGAAACAGCGTCGTACGGCCCAGAAACGCATTTCCAGCCATACTGGCCACGTTTCTACCTCGAGAAACGTGCCAGTACGGCCAGAAACGCGTTTCTGGGCCGTACCGTATGCGTTTTCGGGTTTCGTTTCCGTTTCCATACGGAAACTCCTCCCCTGCCAGCGTTTCCTGCAACTTAGGTGGAGGCCCATGGCTCTCAATGCTCACCCTACAAGTGTCAATGTGGCCCTTTGGAGGGCTAGGACCCCATATAGGGAGACCAAGCCCCAAATGAAGATCCACCTGCAATCTTGCATAAGACCTGATGCGTCCCCTTTCCCTCCAATACAAAAAGTCATTAGAATACTCAAGTAATAAATCTTACAAGTCATGGGATCAATGGGGCACTTCATGGTGGCATGCCCTTCCATAGTGAGCTTTGGTATGTACAAGTGTCTCCAAGCTCAATAGGGGTTAACCAAGCACCCTATTAGGTGGTTTCAACCTCTAAAGGGCGGTGACATGTCCATAATACATCCTTTAAGTGGTAGGTGGCAAATGATATAATAATGGAATGGAGTGGGAATCATGGGAATCATCTATACCACATGTCAAGGTTCATGGGTAGCTATAATGATCCGAATTGGATCCTTGAAAAATTATCAGAGTTTTATGACTGTTTCAAACTATGACAGACTTCAAAATCTTGTGAACAATGAGCTATCAGGAAGACCTCTGGACAGTGGCAGTTTGTAGCTAGCACAGAACAACGAGGACCTTGGTCAAAGCGCGCTGACCGAAGCCCATGGAGACCACGCAATAGCGCAAACTAGCAATTGGGAAATCCAGATCAGAAAATGGAGGTTGTTTTTGATGCGTTAATCGCGCATCGTTGGGGAAAACCCCTTGAAATGGAAAATCCCCGAGCGCTCGGTCACAAAGGAAGCCAAGAAACCATGGGAAAAGCGTTGAAACAACAGGCGGGTGTCGCGCTCCAAAACCGGGGGAATATGGGAGGCGTTTCGGGCGGTAAGCGGGTTTGTCAAAGGACCCAGCAATTCCATACGTTGGATGACCCGTGTCTGGGGGATGAAAGAGAAAACCGCTCTCATCGCGGGCTAACGTTCGAGCAAGTCAACCGCGCGACAAGAGCGATAACCGTAGGATCTGGAGGCCCCAGATCTAACGGCGGAGATTACACCCGATGGGAGACCGGATTTAGAGGGAGGATTAAGCTACGGCGCATAAAGATTTGAAGTCTGATTTGACCGTTGAGCTAGCGGATGAATCATTTCACAAAGTAACCGAAAAAAAAACCGTCGAGGAAGAGCTGGCGCTCAGTTTGTGAGAGGACAAGTGGCCACCTCCCTGTGAAATGTTACACACTGGCGATGACGCAAAGGCAGGGAATTCCAAGCGGATAGCAGTAGGCGATCCGAAGAGACGGAAGAGGAAGCGAACAGTCATGAGACAAATTGGCTTTAAGCCACGAACAGACAAAGAGCAGAGAACAGAAGAAGAAGGAGACAGGAGACAGAGGAGACAGTGAAGCAAGAAGCAGAGAACAGAGAGTTGAGCTGACCTACAGAGTTAAGGCAGCATCGAACAGACAGAACCAAGCTTGAGAGGTTCAAGCGATCCCTGTGAGGATATCTGTCGAGAACTGAGTACCAAATTGGACTCATCCCATTAAGACCAGTTGAGGTCGAGACTTGGTAAGGGGGAGTCTGTGCACTCTAGTGGCTTGGAGAATCCAAGAACCACCCTACTAAGCATCATCTGTTTTAGGAGACTCAAATTGAGCTCCTCATTGTAAAAAATCTGCTTAAAGACACAATAAGAAAAGGCCACCACTAAAAGTTGGACCAAGAGACATAGCCCATGAGGATTGGGTTAACTCCTTATTAAATTGTTGTGTTTTGCATTTGCTTGTTGTGTTTCTCTCACTGTTTTCCAGTGTTTGTGTATTTTGCAATCTTATTGATTCGTTGCCTAAGATAACATAGATACACACACCAGCACGATTTTGTAATACATTCATTAATTAATTATCTGAGATCACTCACAAGTGATTTTCAGATCAAGTGGTATTAGAGCTTTAGATTGCTAAGGTTAGACAAGCTTGTGTTGGATTTAGTTGTTGAATGCTAACTAGAGCAAAGCTCAAATTAGAAGAAGGAGAGTTGGTCGAAACTAATCCTGAAATTGGGAGAGTCTATCCTCAGAAGACAATGTCACAGGAAGGTTTTGTGGGGCCAGACACTCAATTTATAGATAGTTTCCTAGCCATAAGGTCCATGGTAGAGGAAATGTATAAGAACTTTAGAAAACACAAGGATGAAGATTCATCAGGCTCCAAACAAGACAAAGGAGAAGATGACTCTCTCCTTCATGACCACTCAAAAGGCAAAAGGAAAGAGGAAAGCTTTCTCACACCTCCTAATAGCCCTGAACATAAAAAGAAAACATTTTGATTAAGCTAGATGTTGAATTTTATTGACCAATATATGATGGAGAGTTAAAAGCAGAAAAGTTGGACAATTAGATTAGACAAATTGATGTTTATTGTAGAGTGCAGAGTATTGATTCAGACAAGATCAAGATTCAGCTAGCAAGCCTACGCCTCGGAGACACTGCCTTGGTTTGGTGGGAAGGCAGGACCCAAGCTGACATGAAGAGACATGGTAAAACTATTTCTCTCTGGAGTGAATTTGTTTCTGCAATCAAAAAGCAGTTCTATCCATTGGCCTACATGCAGCAAGCCATGATGAGCTGGCAAACTCTTCGACAATTGAAAGGGCAAAGTGTACAAGGTTACACCCAAGAATTGAGGAAGAGAGCATTGATTCTAGGAATCTCATTAGACTCACCTGAGACTCTGTTGAAGTACATCAGTGATCTACACAGCTACATGAGGCACACTATCCTCATGTTTAATCCCACTAGTATAGATGAGGTATTTGTTCAAGCTACACATCTAGAAGCTAGAGGAAAGAATGGAAACCGAGAAGTTGGGAGATCATCCCAACCCACTACAAGCAAGAATAAGGAGAAAAGAAAACAAAAATGGAAAGCAAGGAAGGCCAACACTGCACAGAAGAGCAAGTCTTCATGCACTCACTGTAAGAAGGATGGGCATGATGATGAGCATTGTTGGATTCTGCATCCCGAGCTGAGACCTAAGAGGTTCAAGGGCAAAAGAAGAAGACTGCTGCAGCTATTCAGAAAGATTTGGGGTCGGACTCAGGAGATGAAACAACCATTGCAGCCACAGGTATAAAAGGTAAGAATTCTAAAGCATCTACTAGTAATTTTGCACAATCTACTATTGATGAAGAAAATGGGAGAAAAAGACATGAGCTTTTACATATTCGAGTTATTTCCAAACATCAAAAGATTGATACTTTGTTTGATAGTGCCTCACAAGTAAATTTAATTTCTAAAGCAATTGTAAAGAAGTTGGGATCACTAACTACACCTCACAAGAAACCATACCCATTAGGATGGTTAAATGATAAAGCACAACTACAAGTGACTAGACAATGCAAACTCAAGTTTTCTTTTGGGTCAGCATTTGTAAATGAGGTTGAGTTAGACACAATTCCCTTGGATATATGTCGAATTGTTTTAGGAAGTCCTTACTTGTATGACAGAAAAGTTATTTTCTATAGAGCTGAGAACAAGTATCTACTCGTTAAAGATAGAATCGAATACTTTGTAAGAGCTCATAAGCTCAAAATAATTATACTCTCATAAACTCAGGGCAGATGAAACGAACGATAAATTCATGCAAATAATTCTTACTGATGGTTGTAAAGGAAAAGAAACCTGATAAAACCAATGTATTTGAGGGTTGTAATGCTAAACAACAAGCTGATTTAGAAAAAATTGTTTCGGAGTATGATATCTTGTTTCAAGAACCTAAAGATCTGCCACCCAAAAGGGAAATAGTGCATGAAATTAATTTGCAGCAAGATGCTCCATTGCCTAACATTGGAATGTACAGGTGTCCGCTTTAGAGAACACAGAAATCAAGAAACAGGTGCAGGAGTTGCTCAAGAAGGGGTTCATCAAACCTAGCACATCACCATGTGGGTCACCAATCGTTTTGGTGAGAAAGAAAGATGGCTCGTGGAGAATGTGCATTGATTACTGAGCACTGAATAAGATAACGATCAAAAATCGTTATCCCCTTCCTCGCATAGATGATCTATTAGATCAATTGAAAGACGCTGTTTATTTTTCCAAGTTAGACCTGCATAGTGGATATCATCAGGTCAGAGTGGCAGAACAAGATGCACGGAATACTGCTTTCAAAACAAAGCAGGGATTGTATGACTGGTTGGTTATGCCTTTTGGCTTAACTAATGCTCCTGTTACTTTCATGAGAATAAAGAATGATGTACTCGGACCTTTTCTTGATGATTTTGTTATTGTGTATCTAGATGACATTCTGATATTTAGCAAAACGTGGAAAGAACATTTAAAGCATGTTAAGCAGACACTAGATGTTTTGAAGAGAGAAAAACTTTATGTTAAACTCTCAAAATGTGAATTTGGCAAAACATCTTTGAATTATTTGAGACATATAGTAGGGGGTGGTGAATTGAAGATAGATCCCTCTAAAATGGCAGTGATTGTAAACTGACCTAAACCCAAATCTGCTACAGAAGTTAGGAGCATCTTAAAAGCAGCACAATATTGGAGAAAGTTCATTTCTAACTTTTCCTTAATTGCAGCTCCCTTACATGATTTAACAGGATTGAACAAGGTGTTTCAGTGGGGAGGCAAACAACAGAAAGCTTTCGACACCTTGAAAGAAAAGATTAGTATAGCACCAGTCCTAGCACTGCCTGATCTTCAAAGACCGTTTGAGATCCAAACAGATGCCAGTAACTATGCCATGGGAGCAGTGTTGACACCGCATGATAAACCCATATGTTATCATTCTGAGATTTAATTTTGCAGTAGTTAACTATCCTACATATGATAAAGAATTGTATGCATTAGTATAGAGTGTGAAAAAGTGGAAACATTACTTAATGGGCAAAGAGACAGTAATACATACTGATCATCAACCACTTCAATATCTACACTCCCAAACTAAGTTGCATCGATCAAGACACTATAGATGGATGGATTTTCTACAACAGTTTCATTTAGTCATCAGATACAAAAAAGGCATACACAATAAAGTTGCAAATATGTTATCTAGACCCATTATAAATGCATCTACTACACTTAAGCATAATTCTGTGTTACATGAGAGCTACATTGAACAATATGCTCAAGATATAGACTTTAAAGATGTATATGCAACTTTAAGTCAAGGCAAACAAATAGAAGAATTGGATTATCATGTAAAGGAACGACTCCTATATCATTGTGGGAAATTATGCATTCCACAAACTGAAAGAGTAAAGATAATTTGAGAAGCAAACACTTCTCTAATATCAGGTCACTTTGGGGTAAGTAAAATAGTTGCACAGCTGCAAAGATTTTGTTATTGGCCAAAAATGAACGAGACAGTTTCTAGATATGTAAGAGGGTGTACTATGTGTGCTAAAAGCAAGCCCAGCAATAGAAAAAACAATGTAAACTTTGAAACGGGAACTATAAACTCAAAACGGGAACTCTGGCCCAAAAACCCCAAAAAAACATCAAAAACAGTGCTAAAAACGAAAAGTGTGTATACTGAAACGATGTTTTTTTTTTAGGTGCCAATTTTGAACGTGTTTTAAAAATGGCGGTGACTACGAAATTTACTACGAAATTTTCGTGCAAAATATAGCTTCAAAACGAAAGTGATGCTACTGGAATAACGTTTTTTTTTTTAGGGTCAATTTTCAAACTTTTTAAAAAATGCTAATAAAACCAATTCTTTATGTCTCAAACAAAGTTAATTTTTAAGGAAAAAACACATTAATGTTTCTGGTAGAATATCATTTTTCTTTCCTAAGTATAAATTTAACATGTTTTCAACCACACCATGCTAGATACAAAAGAAATTGAAATACTAAAGTATTTTTATGGATTTTAAATTATGTGAGTAAAAATCTAGTTATATTAAATGCTAGTGTGACTTATATTAGATATGATTTGTATGATTTTGAGTATTTAAATGTTTCTACATCTAATTTATCGAGACAAATATTAAACATGTAATCATTTCAAAACTTTTTTTACAAGATAAGAAAATCCATTTCAAAACTTACAATAATTAGCAAAAAAAAATAAAAAATAAAATAAATAATTATAATTATTAATAATTAAATTAATTTAAATATATCTTAATTTTAAATTTATCAAAATTCTAAATCGATCAAATTTTTGGATGTGTAATTTTTTTCTAAATTTTTTATACTTTAAAATTTTTAATCCCCTCGTCCCTTTGATAGATCTGAACTAAAACCAATATAAACGAAAATTAAAACAATAAAGACCAAATATGACCATTAATATTATAAATATGAAAATGAAAAAATAAAAAATATGAAAGGCAAACGTAACTGAATATGATAGTAATTATTGTAAGTATGGCATACGAGAGCAACTTGAGTGTGTGAGAGGTGAGATGGTGTATTAATAATTGCACGGTTCAAGAGCAAAGGGTTCATCCATCCGTCCGTCCACCCACACACCCAGCATCTATCTGTAATTATATATGGAAGGCAAAAGATTTCTGTGGGACGTCTGGCCTCTCTCTTGAATCCTTATTGTCCATTTTCCAGGTAAATCTGCAATTTTGTAATCTTTCCATTACCAGTGTCGGTCGGTCGGAAATCTGCAATTTTGTAAAGCTTTCAATTGCCAGTGTTGGTTGGTGTGGATTTTTTCCCATGAAATTTAACTTATGGAATGAATTAATGAGATGGTCAAATTCATGGTAGTTATGGCGTGTAGCTGTTTCAGAATCATTTTCACATGCCTTTGCCTATTGTGAAGTAAAATGTTGGAAAATAATAAATATGATAGCTATTTTCTGTGCCATTTCTTTTTCTTCTTATGAAAGATCAAGAAATCAAGAGTTTCGACTGTGATCGATTCTTTAAGTTATGTTATTACGTTTACATTATGCTTCTCATAATTGAGAAACGACTCTGATTTTCACGTCTCCAAGACTAATGATGAATATAACAAAACAAAGATAAATTATATTCTAGAGACTGCATTAACATAGAGCCATGTACATAGCAAAGATTCACAATACCAAGCATCGGGATTTCAATCTGGTTCTGGGATCCCACTGCTGCTTATTTTAAGATTGTTATGTCCAGCATGTCAAAAAGGCGAACAGAAGAAGCAGAACAAGCAAAACTTCTGAGCAGATCTACTATTTCCATGAGATTTAATAGTTGAGTCCCTCCGTCAGTCTGTCTCTCGCACATTAACTTCTGTAAATATCAAAAACATATGCCAAGTCCTCGCTGTTTTCTTTTCTATATGGTACTGAAATGCTTATAATAAGTTCGTACATCACAGCCAAATCAACATCAAAAGAGGGCCACCCCCGGGCCGCCCCGCCCGACCGGCGGCGGGTCCCGGGGGTGGCGCTGCCGCCATACAAATCTGATAACTTCCACCACTATTGTAACAACAACTACAGCGCAAGCTGCCAAACCAGAAATCCAGAAAGCTGCCTCCATTATCTCAATATCGCTTCTCTCACTCACAATCTCAATATATCTTAATAGCCTAAGCCTCAGCATTATATAATTCTCCAAAGCATTATAAGCCACAAGTAAAGTAGATATGTTAGAAATGTTTCGTTTTCCACTCACCTGCAATTTCACTCACACTGTGACAGCGGACGCATGGATTTGTTGCTCTAAGTCGTCACCCAGCATCATCACCCGACACGTTCTTTGATGTGTTGATTGGTAAAATGTCCTCTTAATTTGAATTAAAAAAGGGATGGAACAGACTCACCGAATGGTTTTAGTAACAATTTGACTATGTTGGAGGGGCATTTCATAGATTGCGCATACAGGCATGCGCACATTCTGCAACATGTTTGTTGTCAATGAATGCATTTACCATAAATGATTATCCAAAACTGCCCCCTCTGCTCGGTTTTGGAAAGCTGTCTCTATTCGATTGGGATGTTAATGGAATCTAAGTCTCCAGATTTAGATTTAAGTAACTTGCACCTTAATTAATGGAGAGCTTTCTGAAAAGCTTGTCGCCATTGAGATCTCCCCTTTCATGTAGTTGACACCCAAACAAACACGTATCAACAAAACCGCGCCTATATTTTGATGATTCTAATGTATTTTATCAAACAAATACTTTTGAAATAGTTCTTAAATTTATTTCACCACATTGCATTATTGTAATACCATTTTGAAATAGCTGTGCATAATATTTTTTATTTATTCCACATGTAAAATGTTAGCTTTTGTTGTTGAATAATCAACTCTTATATTGTTTGGCAGTATTAATTTTTTCTAATGGATGATAACAATTTTTTTATTAAAAACCAGTTGGTAAAAGTGATATGATCCGTTTCCAGGATCATCATCAAAGTATTTTTTATAACTTTTCATGACGTTTTGTTTAATTATATATCACTATTAATCCATTTTAATCAGAGATTTTGCAAGAGCTAAGAAATACGAACTTTTTCCTGAGTTGAGTTTTTTTCTATTTTATATCAGTATAAACGCATCTTAATTAGACATCTAGCAAGAGCCCGGAAGGATGCAATTTCTTAACATGAAAACTTCTTTTAGATTGCAAAATGCCAATAAAATATTTGGGATTACAATCTATATATATATATAAGAGAAAGCAGTTGTAATTTTTATGTTGTAATTTTGAATGTATAAAATGAAATTTATTTGACCATAAAATAGTGATACTGGTTAAAATGTTTTAATTATAAAAAATATTTTTTTTCGATTACTTTATATAATGTTTATATTGTTCATTGAGTTGATAAGTTTATTTTACAGCCCAGTATAAG
Source organism: Pinus taeda (assembly GCA_000404065.3). Taxonomy (NCBI): domain Eukaryota; kingdom Viridiplantae; phylum Streptophyta; class Pinopsida; order Pinales; family Pinaceae; genus Pinus; species Pinus taeda. The sequence goes on along the minus strand of APFE030573430.1, from coordinate 44,339 downwards.
GGAGATGTGGCTAATTTTACAACCCTTAGGAGATGTCTAATTTCATCCATAGTCAACCATGTGCTCAGCAATGTAGTCGATAAATAAAATATTCCAATGTATGTATTAACTAAATATTTAAATTTCAACTATGTATATATTATATATGATTAAAAAACTATGTATACAATATATATAGCAATTGAAGAATTGTATTGTACACAACTTAAGTACCCAATTAAATTATAGAGACATGAAATTTTCAAAAAATTAAAATCAAGTTATACATTAAAAAATGTAATTTAAACAATGAAAAAATACATTTTCTGTGTGTCTATATATATCTTTTAGAAAATATTGTGGAAGATGACAATGATGAAACTCTAGAGGACGAAGAGTTTGGATTACGTGACATTGTTGATTAAATTTCAGTTATACCTGGAAATCAAGCTTTGCAATGTTTTGACACTAACATTTCATGAAAAGAATAATCAATGAATTAAAGTTGTTATGTGTTCAATATTTGTAATTTGTGATTTTCGCATTGATTTTTAAGTTAATTATTATTTTTTGAAAAAAAAAATTGTTATTATTATTTTTTTGACATGAAATTCATAAAAAAAACTATTATTTGATCATTTTTAGTTAATATTTTTGTATAAAAATTGTGATTTTGACATGTTAATTCTAGCAAAAAATTATCAAAACGTTTAGTTTTTTTGTTATATTTATGTTAAAAATGTTTATTTTTATGTCCATTGTTAAAACATGTTGTTTTTTAGAAACAATTATTTCATGTGGATTGAAAAATTAATTAAGGATGTACAAATATGTAGATTATCTAAAATTCAAACTATCAACTTTCTAATTTAAAAACGCAAAACAATAAAACCCCCCAAAAAAAAAAAAATAAGATAGAGAACAAAAAAATATGAATAAAATGACGACTTCAAAAACTATCAAATTTAGAAAATAATTTTTCACATTTCACACACTAGAAAATTAAAAGTCAAAAAAGAGGTCTTTTAAAAAAAGGGTGTGATGCAGAATACTCACTTTTTAAAATCAGCATGAGAATCACTACCATTCTAAAACTTGATTTCATCCTTGAACATGAAAAAAAATTAAAGTTCCAAAAACCATGTTCTAAAAAAAACATCTGTATTCTGCGTCACCACTTTTGAAAATCGGGTCATTTTTTTGCTATCTCTACGAAACGGGTAACACTATCAGTTCCAGTTTCAAAGTTTACATTGTTAAAACTAGGCTTGTACACTCCATTACCAGTTCCTTCTCACCCTTGGGAAAGTGTTTCCATGGATTTTGTTGGAGGACTGCCTAAATCTAGAAAAGGTCATGATTATCTGTATGTTGTTGTGAATAGGTTCAACAAAAAGTGTATTTTGATACCTTGTAATAAACAGATTACAGCTAAACAAACTACAAAATTGTTCTTTCAACATGTATGGGTTCATTTTGGATTACCCACTTCCATTGTATTTGATCGAGACACCCGATTTGTGGGGAAGTTTTGATCAAGTCTGTGGGAATTGATGGACACCAAACTGAAGAAAAGCACAGCTTTCCATCCACAAACCGATGGCCAGACAGAAGTAGTCAACAGGACAGTGATCCAGTTGCTCAGGGGATATTGCAGCAAGCATCCTAAGCTTTGGGATGAACATTTGTGTTATGTGCAGCATGCTTACAAACGAGCAAAACATTCTTCTACACAGAGATCTCCTTTTGAGACCTGTTTGCTTTGGGATGAACATTTGTGTTATGTGCAGCATGCTTACAAACGAGCAAAACATTCTTCTACACAGAGATCTCCTTTTGAGACCTGTTTTGGTTTCGCACCAAGGTCTCCTTTGGATTTTGTCTTTGGTAAGGACACAACAGTTGAGGGACATAGCGATGTGGACAAGGCAACTAGGTTCATTGAACAAATCCAAGAGATCCACCAGGCAGTACAGAAACAGCTGGAAAAGAGCCAAGCCAAATACAAGGCAAGGCATGACAAGCATCGGATGGAGCATAGTTTCCATGTTGGTAATCAAGTCTAGCTATATATCAGCAAGGACAGGATGCAAGGTGAAGGTAAAAAGCTAAAACCTATCAGGTATGGACCTTTCAAGATACTTGAGAAAATTGGTGAGAATGTTTTTCGTCTAGATCTACCAACTTACATGCACATTTACTCAGTCATAAATGTAGACAGCTTGAGGCTATATGAACCTTCGTTAATTGAAATCCTGAAAAACAGAGTCAAATGCCTTCTATTGATAACCTGTTACCTGAATATCTTAATGAATTGCAGTAAGACACAGTTCTGAACAGGAAGGTGAGAACGAAGCGTAGGGGAGATGTTGAGTACCTCAGAGTTGGGCTCAAGGGTTCAAAGTCGAGCAGTGCAAAATGGATAGAGATTGGACAAGTGAGACAATTGTACCCTCACTTAGTCGATGCTTGAAAACCAACTTTTGGTGGTCCAAAAGCTTTTTCAGTGGGAAGGCCATGATCCGAATTAGATCCTTGAAAAATTATCAAAGTTCTATGACTGTTTCAAACTATGACAGACTTCAAAATCTTGTGAACAATGAGCTATCAGGAAGACCTCTGGACAGTGGCAGTTTGTAGCCAGCACGGAACAACGAGGAACTCGGTCAAAGAGCGCTGACCGAGGCCCATGGAGACCGTGCAGTGGCGCAAACTAGCAATTGGGAAATCCAGATCAGAAAACAGAGGTTGTTTCTAATGTGTGAATCGCGCATTGCTGGGCAAAACCCCTCGAAATGGAAAAACCCCGAGCACTCGATCACAAGGGAAGCCAAGAAACCGTGGGAAAAGCATTGAAACGACAGGAGGGTCCCGCACTCCAAAACCGGCGGAATATCGGAGGCATTTCAGGCGGTAAGCGGGTTTGTCAGAGGACCCAGCGATTCCATACGTCGGATGACGCGTGTTCGGCGGATGAGAAAAAAAATCGCTCTCATCGCGAGCTAACGCTCGAGCAAGTCAACCGTGCGATAAGAGCGATAATCGTAGGATCTGGAGGCCCCAGATCTAAAGGCAGAGATTACACCCGATGGGAGGCTGGATTTGGAGGGAGAATTAAGCTACAGCGTATAAAGATTTAAGTCCGATTTGACCGCTGACCTGGTGGATGAATCATTTCACAAAGTAATCGAAATAACGAACCGTCGAGGAAGCGCTGGCGCTCAGTTCATGAGAGGACAAGTGACCACCTCCCTCTGAAACGTTACATAGTGGCGATGACGCAGAGGTAGGGAATTCCAAGCGGACTGCAGCAGGCGATCCGAAGAGACAGAAGAGGAAGTGAACAGTCATGAGACAGATTGGCTTTAAGCCACGAACAGACAAACAGCAAAGAACGGAAGAAGAAGGAGATAGGAGACAGAGGAGACAGTGAAGCAAGAAGCAAAGAACAAAGAGTCGAGCTGACCTGTAGAGTTAAGGCAACATCGAATAAACAGAACCAGGCTTGAGAGGTTCAAGCATTCCCTGTGAGGATATCTGTCAGGAACTGAGTACCAAATTGAACTCATCCCATTAAGACCAGTTGAAGTCGAGTCTTGGTAAGGGGGACTCTGTGCACTCTAGTGGCTTGGGAATCCAAGAACCACCCTACTAAGCATCATCTGTTTCAGGAGACTCATATTGAGCTCCTCATTGTAAAAACTATGCTTAAAGACACAATAAGAAAAGGCCACCACTGAAAGCTAGACCAGGAGACGTAGCCCAGGAGGATTTGGTGAACTCCTTATTAAATTGTTGTGTTTTGCATTTGCTTGTTGTGCTTCTCTTACTGTTTTCCAGTGTCTGTGTATTTTGCAATCTTATCGGTCCGTTGCCTAAGATAACATAGACACACACACACCAGCACGAGTCTGTAATACCTTCATTAATTAATTAACTGAGATCACTCACAAGTGATTTTCAGATCATATAATAAGGGAAACCCACACCTAGGTATGTGAGTGTAGGAGGGATCAAATCGTGGTACATGAGTTACCCCGATATTTGTTTTTCCACCCTTATTCATATGCCATTTACCTTTTATTCATTTTTCTTCATAATTGATCGAAGTTCCAAGGGATGAGAGCATGATATGTAGTATGTAGCGGTGGATACCCCCTTAAGGTGGGCGGTTCATCGCCCACCAAGGGTTGGGACAATCATGGATTACTTTATGATAAAGGGGGCTCATCTAGGGCCCAAAGGAACCAAGGTGATGGCCATGGATACGAGGTAGAGCTCATGTTTGGCTTTTGCCCACGTGCTAAATTTGTGTGTCCCAGCCATCTTTTGAATTTTGTGGTACATATCTTTTTGAGAGTGGCCAAATTGTGTTTTTTTCTTTCTTTTTAGCTACATCAACCTTCGGAGCATTGTTCGAGGCCCGACCCAAGGTGTAGACAATGGGGGGGAGGCTAACCCTATGTGGACCTAGTGGACACATGTGGACCCAGATGGGAAAATAGATGAATGGGGCTAAAATGAGTGGAACATGAATGATGTAGGTGGTATCGAGAAGTGGGACCATGCAACCAAAATCGGGATTTCCCATGTAGTGCCCCAGAATCCAAATGGTTGGTAAAAGAGATCCCACAGGACTAGGATACAAGTGTAACCACGAAATAGGGTAGTGGAGACAAGAATGCAAGCATAACCCACTCTTTCCGCCGAATCCCCCCACCCATTCACGCCCAAAAGTGCCCATGACAAGTAAGGAAAATTACCCAACTATACCAATGAAAATCCATACCTTTGGGGTTGGGAGGCCCACCTTCAAACATACATTCATAATAGATGGGTGAGGGACCACATGGTTGGCTCAAGTGGCAGATAAAATGGCACATCAAGCTATCTAGGGGCTGCAAGGCATTGTTTGTTGCCGATTGACGACCATCTAGGAGAAAAATTTCTCCTATGCATACTACCCACAAGTGGTGGGTAACAAGCCCGATTGGACGACTTGCTTTACAGTGGTGGTCAAGTGTCGATATTGTTCAGAGTTGTTAATTTCACTCTAGATATTTTTGCCAGTATTTTCTCTACAGGATTGCCAGTTTTCGGCATCCAAATTGCACTCGGAATTTCTCAATGTTGCATAATAATAATAAAACCTCAATTGTTGCACCAGTTTTCCCGCATTGACTTTTTTCAGGGACATTTGTCCAAAAATAACAGTGTCAATTTTTACGCGTGCTAGAATTTTCTCATTTTCCAACGTTTTTTCTTGTAATTTATTTGTGAAGGTTGCAGTGAGACTAATTTGGTATTTGTCGTAGCAAATAAATTGTTAAATTAATTAAAATTAGAAGAATTAATTCCAGTTGTTGCAATACAATTCAGTGTTAAAATTTTCACATCGCATTTACCTGTACAATTTGGGCGACAACAAGACTCAAAATAAATTATTTTCCAAGATATATTTTTCCCAGAAGGGTCTTATAAACATGATGTTGACTCTCTTGACTCATGACAATAAATCCTATGACCTAACAAACCCTAGAAGCATGAAGAACATGCTTACCTAGAAGACCATTAATAAGAAGCATGAAACCCGTGCTTTTAAAATAGCTCGATGTGCCACCATCTCCGCCAACTGAGCCAGCCATTATGCTCCCTCGCCATCTGTTATGATCATATGTTTGAAGGTGGGCCTTCCAACCCCAAAGGTATAGCCTTCCATTATGTAGTTGGGTATTTTGGCTTACTTATCATGGACACTTTTGGGTAGGGATTAGTGGGGGGATTTGGCGAAAAGAATGGGCTTGATTTTTACACTAGTCTCCTCTATCCGACTCGGTGGTTAAACTTGTATCCTAGTCCCGTGGTATCTCCTTTATTAGCTATTAGCTTTAGGAATGGCACTACATGGAAAATCCCAATTTTGGTTGCATGTTCCCATTTCCAAACACCACATACATCAATCCCATTCGTTCATTAAACCTTTTCACCATATTTCCCATCCGGGTCCACATTTGTCCATTGGATCCACAAGGAGTTAGCCTCCCCCCTCCCCTTGTTCATACTTTGGGTCAAGCCTAGAACGATGCCCCGAAAGTTGATGCAGCTAAAAAGAAAGTAAAAGGCATAATTTGGCCACTCTCAACAAGAAATATATCATAAGATGCAAAAGATGGTCAGGACATACATATTTAGCACATGGGCAAAAGCCAACATGACCTTTACCCTCTATCATTATGGCCATCACCCAAATTCCTAGGTACCCTATATGAGCCCCCTACATCATTAAGGAACCCATAATTGTCCCAACCCCTGGTGGGCGATGAACTGCCCAACCTTAAGGGGGTATTCACTGCTACATCATTCACATCATGCTCTCATCCCCTGCAACCCCAAGCAGTTATCGAAGAAAATTAATAAAAGGTAAAAGGCATATGAAGAAGGTTGGAAAAGTAGACGTCGGGGTAACTCATGTACCACGATTGCTCCTTGCTACATTCATACACCTAAGTGTGGACTTCCCTCATCATGGCTACACTTGAACTGTGGCATGTGGCTTGGAGCCTTCCCATGATGTCCCACTCTGTTCCATCATTATATCACATGACACCTGCCACTTAAGGGATGTACCAAAGACTTGTCATTACCTTGGAGGTTGAAACCACTTAATAGGGTCGTTGATTAACCTCCTTCTTGAACTTGGAGACATTGTACGTTCTAAAGCCCATTATGGAAGGGCATGCCACTGTGAAGTGTCCACTTGGTTCCATGATTTGTAAGTTCATTTACTCAATTGCATTGACGATTTGTTGTACTAAAAGGTGAGGAGACACATTGGATCTTATACAGGATTGCAAGTGGGTCCTCGTCTTGGGGTTTGGTCTCCCTATACGGGGTCCAAGCCCTCCAAAGGGTCATATTGGCATTTGTAAGGTGAGCGTAGAGAGCCATGGCCCTCCACTATAGCAAAGAGCAGATAGCCACATCATGGGATGCTTCAGCTCCACTCAATGCTCACTAGTGTTCCATTTATTTTCACGACGATGATGTACTTGGACCACGTTGCCTAGTCGGCTACACACTTGGCAGTTGTTCCAGGGACCAGATGAGGATGTGTCTCACCATGGGAGACAAAGGAAGGGCTTGCATCATTGTTCTGACCCTTACAGATGGGATACAGGATTTCTCAATCCACTTGGAGACCCATGAGGATGTTTTTGTGCCCCCGCAACCACATGGGAGCACCACAAGTCATTTTCTTGGAGATCAAGGGGCCATCACCTTCCTCACTATTTTTGGAGCCCTTCCATCCATTTTGGCACATGTTGGACTTCACTAGACCTTCCAACAATTGTCCTAGCTATTGTATTATCATTTCAGCCCTCCTGAGAGGCTTATTTTCCATGTTATGGAGCTATTTGGTGGGCTTGTCACCAATTAGGGTGTTATTTTGCACATTGAAACACGTTTAGGGGTTTGTTAGGCTAATTAGAATAATTGCACTATTAGAGGCTCATATAAATACAAGTGAGGCCTCATTTGTAGCTCATCATCCCTTGGATTTGGATTATTGTTTCTTCTGGAATTTCGCTACAGCTATTAAAGAACGAAATGGAGATTCTCTAATGCATTTTGATGTTTGGGTGAATGTTATTCTATTTTGGAGCTTCTCTCTTGCAAATGTGATGAATGGATACACTTTTCCTGTCATGTAAGTTTCTCTTTTATGCGAAATTTTCATTATATGTTTAATGTATGGAATAATACATCATGACGCTACTTCTGCTCTAAATTATGCGAAATTCTTGAATCAGTTTAGTAGTCTTGACCTATTGCATGCATTATTCTTTGGGAAAGAAAAAGTGAATGTTCCTAGGGGTTGTCTTTGAAAACCTAACCTTAAAACTCCATTATTTGACAAGTCGAAGCATAAATCCTTGTTGTAGCTAGGTAGTTGCTTCATTAGGGCATGCGAAACTACAATTAGGCTCCTTGATAGAACAAAACCCTAAATCAATCTCATTCTTGACTCCATTCTCCCAATAGACTAGGCATTGGACATAGATCCTTGGTCATCACATTAACTTAAAGAAATATCATTCTTTCACCTCTTTTCTTCCACTTTTATTCGTCCCCTAAGGATAAGGAGATTTTCTAGGGCTTGGGGCGAAATTTTAGGGAGGAGTAATTTTAGGATTTCGTTCAGACAAGTTTCTTCATTTATATGTCCTCTAGGCATTCTCCAATTTTGAATGAATTCCGACGTTGGAATTTCAAATAAATTGATTCCCTATCACACCAAGAGGGAACCCTATAAGCTCCTTTAACTAGGGGATTTCTTGAAGGTGTGTTCTTTGTAGTTCATCATTCAAAACCTTTTCTATTAACTATAGGTGATCGTTGGATGAGCCTTTACCACGGTATATCTCTCAACCCTTAGTCTCGTATAGTATTTCTCTCAAGGGGTTTTTCTTGGAAAGTCACCCCAGTTTTTCTTAAAGCTCACACTTTAATTGAATATTTCCATTGAATAAGCCATCCTTGCCTCACTTCGAACCCTAGTATAAACATGTCAATCGCAAGTGAGGGATTTTGGAAGTTTTGATCTTAGGCGTCATCATTTTTTAATATTCCTAAACTCGAGGTCATCCTTTCCTCAAACCTTTCTTCGAGAGCACTTCATTTGCTTCTAAAACAAGCAACCTATTATCTGAACCTCTCCTTTGAATGGACATCGAAATCACATTGTACATCATTATTGACCTCATCATTCTAGTGATTTCCCTAGATTGGGACTCCTCCCATCGGTGAAACTTTGTAAAGAGCAGGGAGCTTTAGCTAAGGTGACAGTGGGCTATTGCTCCGTTGTTGTCACTTGACCTAATAGTTGCTCTATAGGAACCCCTCCTAAGACCCCTGCTAGTTTGATCGATAATAGTTCCCTTGTTGTTGCTTTTGTTGATGGTGCTTTTTAATAGAGCTCACCTCAACTCCTCTTTCTCTAGGTCTAACCACATACTGTCCCATCTAGGCAATGTGTCACAGCCTAAGATACTTTGGACAAAGACTTGCCACTCCTCTGAGACACTATTTAATGCCAACCGTACAAGTTTTGTTGGTTGAGGTGCCTCCCCAATGGCTGCAAGTTGATCACATAACTCTTGAATCCTTGTGAGGAAGGGATTTATGCCTTCACCCTTCCACATCTTGATGCCTCTCAGATTCTCCTTAGGGGAACATCTTCCGTTGCTCGAAAGTGTTCTGATATAGCTGGATAAGAGCATCCCACATTTCCTTGGCAAAGCCTTTGCCAGATATATGTGAAACTATATGGTCCTAGACTCCATCCATAATCAAGTACTTCGCCTTCGCCATTTCCTCCTTGTACTCCTTCAACTGATTTGGATCCTGAGAAACTGCCACCACATTATCTACATCAGATTTCAGGCCATAGTCATCCAGAAGGAAGAACATCCTAGCCTTCTAGATGACAAAGTTGGAGGCTCCCTCCAGCCTATCCTGATCTCCAAGCCCAGTTATTGCCATTTCTGAATCTGTTCGAAAATCTCCCTCTTCCTCTGCTTGGCTATTCAATCTGCTACTCGCACTCCCTTCTAGAATGAGAAACTTTACTTGCAGCTACTACCAACTGCAATTGCGAAAATCAGATTTCTAGGCTAGAAACCCTCTAAGAGAAATTCTCTTTCTATGTGCACTTCTCTTCCACCAGACGTTAATTTTGCTACTGCAAAACCCTTTAGTGCCCAAACAAGGAATCTGCCCAATGAAAATATTGCACTATTACTCCCTCTGCCTGCTAGAATCACTCAATCTGGCAAGCCGAATTTTTCTTCAACCCTGCACTGAAAAATCGAACTTGCTCACGCAACTCGCATTGCCTGGCTTAAGCTCTGCACAGCCCGTAGAAACTCGTCCTGCTGCTCCCTTTGAAAAGAATTTTTTTGCTTCTGCTTCTGAGCTTCCCCGTCTAATTAAAATCGCTCTGATACCATGTGAAAATTTCACCACTAAAATCCTAATGCAACAACTCAAATTATTTCTTCTAACTGTAAATTAATTTAACTGTTTATTGCTACAACAAGAACAAAATAATCACACAGCAATCTTCACAAAAATACTGCAGAAAATAAAAGCGTTGGACACTAAGAAAGCATTGGCACACACACAATAAATTTGACATTGTTATTTTTGGACAAAAGTCCCAAGAAAAACCCAACTTGGGAAAACTAATGCGGTAGCTAAGGGTTTTTACTATTAAGAAACAGTGAGAAATTCTGAGTACAATAAATATCTCCAAACAGGAGAATCCATCCTAGAGGAATACTAGCAAAAATTATCTGAGGGAATTTACCCTCAATCAGAGCAATCCCGACACTTGACTGCCTCTGAAAAGCTAACCATCCAACTAGCTTCTACGCAAGCTTGCATCACCCTAGTGCAGTCCCTTCCACGCTCTGCCAAAATTAGCTGCCAATCTAGCCATCTTGCCTGTTGCTGTCTGGAAAAGCACTTATCTGGCCCTCTGGAAAACTTTCCCAGCCTCTAGAACTGAAAATGCCTTCCTCTTCAGTTGGACCGAATTGCCTTCTTGAGGCTCTGCGCTGCCTCTGCATAGCCTCCTAGAGAAAATCTCGGCCTCCTCTTTCTGACTCTCTGGAACTGGAAAATCTTCTTCCAGGCTCACTGTCTCTGCCCCTCTCTATCTCTACTTCCCTTCTCTGGCTTGAACTCTGCTAAAATTGGCAACTAGGGCCAAATTCCACTTTGGACAGCTCATTTGATGGAGATGATGATTGCATTGAATTCCTCTATTCGAGAGGACCAAAATTGATCTAAAGATCATCTAATTTGGGAAAGCAGAAGTCTATTTTTGAATTTATGCCCACACATGTGCAAATTGTTCAGGTCAGGCACATCATCATATAAGCTCATGAAGCCCCCAATAGACATGTCACTTCACCCTCAACGACTTGTATAAATGCAAGTGACCTCTCACCTCATTTGGCATCATCTTCACTCACACATTCTTCTCTCTTTCTCTCTCCTTCTCTCATTGGTTTGTACAGCTATTGGCATTCTCTTTCTCTCACACGTGGCAAGGAGGATGAATTTTAGACAAAAGTACAAGGCTGAAAATTTCAGGAGTTGACTGAAGTTTGACCAACATTGACCAGAGACTGTTTGACCAAGTTTGACTATGATTTAGGATGGTTTGACTCTGTTTAAAAAGCTGCATTAATTGGCACAGAAACTGAGATTTTTTGGGCTATTTGACCTTGTTTGACCATAGGGTTGACTTCAGGTTGACCAAGTTTGACCACAAATCTTATGATCGTTTTGGGTTGACTTTGACCACTACTAGAGGTCGAGTCTGACTACCTTTGACCGAGCTTCAAAGGAGAAGTTTTGTTGTTGCGTTGAACATCGTTGACTTTCTATTTAGGGTTGAATTTGACTGCAGTTGATTGCAGATTTTAAAGGACTGCTTTGACTGCAGATTTGGCAAGTCAACTTTTTGTACTCGCTCTCTCTGTTAAACATTTGATATAATAATAAGAAGAATTGATCAAAGGGTTTTCCCCACATTGGGGTTTTTCCCTGGCATCCACAAAATTTGGTGTCGTCTTGTCTTGGCTTGTATTTTGCATTTTGTTTCATGTTCTATCTACTTTTACTGTCAATGTGATTGCTATTAGAAAACTAAATTGGAAATTGCCATTGGGCTACTAAAGGAACATTGAAGTAATTGTGTTAAGCATAGAACATACCATTATTAACTAAAATTAACAAACTCTTTTGGCAAATGTTGTTGCTCTCTGGAAAATCGAACTACCAAAGGAAATCAATCTCAAGTGTGTGTGTTCCTCCATCTACCCATCGACTTCTTATAACCTTATGTTGGGACTCCAACGGTCAATATTAAAACTTAAGCAAGGGCTAAGATTATTTCCAAGTCGATCTGTGTGAGTTTCTAGATGATTCATACATTTCTCAATTAATACTGATTAATTAACCCCTTTTCCTAGGTTTCGACTTGGGAAATATTTAAAAATAGGCTAACAATCTTATTGCGACACTTCTAGGTGGAATTTCCATAAACGATTTTTGGGTTTGGAGAACTCTTGTGTTTTAGCCTCTCCCCAATGTTTCGAAACTAGAACACCTCTGATGCTACAAAAACTAACACGCAAGAGTATTGACCTGAGCTACAGTAATATAGTATATGAGCAACATAATGAACCACTAGAAAAGTGTGAGTCCACCTATAGAGCGATACCATATAGAGTGTGTGAGTTCCCCTGTAGAGTAATGCCATTGTGAATTTAATGTAACAGGCCAAAGTTGCAATGCCACAATAACAATGCGATGACACTGTAAAATATCATGTGATCCATCACGGTAGTGTATGATGTAAAACGATGCCATAATGCGAGATACCACTTATGTGCGGTCATACTCAGAATAATAGCGAACCACGAGCCTCAAAGATAGATGAACCATATAAAGAGTGTGAGTCCCTCACTCATCAAAATCTATTGCAAAGATTTGCTTTATATACAATTCGATGATGCCAATGTAACCCTTATTGAGGCTGACTTTGTAATTCGGAGGGAGAATTACATTAATTTGAATTTTTGCTCAAAGTAATATTTAAATATATTCCACTTTAGTAATTATTTACACACATGTGATTTGCCAAATTAATAACAATAGAAGTGCCCCAAACATATGACTAAATAGTATTTACCTTTGACCAATTCTTCTTTGGGGCTTTTGTTGGGACAGTTGGGTTCCTACGGGAAAATCGTCCCATAGCTTCGCTAATTTCAACAATTACATCCTTTATATATATAATATATATATATATATATATATATATATATATATAAACTAATGACCACTTCATCAGTGAATTTATGCAAATAGACAAGTTTATAATAGAACTGTGTAATTTCCAAAGGGTTGCCTGCAGCTATTGGTAACAAATATTGCCCTCCAAAAATATATTATATGCATAGGTTAAAGCAAATCAAAATAATGAACTACAAAGACACAAATAGAACCCCTTCATGTTCAATAATCAACTATACATTCTTCTACTCCAAACAGAGGAATTACAAGCAACAACATAAATAGCACATGTGGCAATACTAATTCAGAATTGTACTACAAAAGAGAGCAATTATTATCTCATAATTTTATTACAAAATAAATTAAGCCAGCAACACTCTTAATTCCAAGGGTGTTAACATGTGCATTTGGTAACTTTAAGAAGAGAGACAAGCTCCCAAACAGAAGAATAGATCAAATTACATTGTGACATTATAGCACAAGACGTGTAAATATTACAATGTAATGGCTGGAAGCACTCAAGATGGTGGGCACGTTATCCACCATCAATGGGTGGACCCATAGGAGAATTATTCGAACCCCTAGGAGAATTATTCAGACCCCTAGGAGAATTATTCGCCTAGATTTGTTTTCAACCGGCAGCACTTGACAACCACCAGTGTACACAAAATTGTGTGAGTTGATCTTTGCTCCCTCAGCTCGTCATATGTTCCCTCACCCATCTATCGAGAGCGTATGTTTGGAGGTGGGCCATCCAATCCTAAAGGTATGTCTTTCATTGTGCAATCGAGTGCTTATGCTTGGTTTTCCTTGGGCACACTTGGATATGGATTATTTGGTGACTTGGAAGGAGGAAGGGTTTTGACTATGGTCTTGTTCCCTCAACTTAAATGGGGGGTTAATCCTCGACCCTAGTCCCGTGGGATCTCCCCTATTGGCTTATAGCTGCAGAATGGGCACTACTTGGAAAACCCAACTTTGGTAGTGCAATTCCATTTTCCCGTTCCACATTTTTCACTCCCCTCCACACATTACATGCCCTATTTCATCATCTTCCCTTTTTGGGTCTGCATGACCACTAAGTACACAAGGCTGTAGTACTCCCCCTCCCCTTGTCCACATGTTAGGGTCAAGCCTAGAATGTAGCCTCAAAGGTTGAAGCAGCTAAAAAAAAAAATTAAAAGCATATCATGGCCACATACAAAAGGAAATAATACCACAAAATGCAAAAGATGGTCGGGACAATATATTAGCGTGTGGGCATAATCCAAGCAAGAGCTCTACCCCTCACTCACAAGTGCTCCCTCTACTGACCTCTGCGTTGCTGCAACAACTCCATGCATCTCGCACTGTTGCCTCACGTTGTCTCGGGACTCCTACACTGTAGCACCCTCTGTCGCTCCATCTGTATTAGTCTCTACCGAAATCTGCCAGTCCTGCTACTCCTCTTCAGGGCTCTTGTAGCAAGGTATAATCTAAGAGGTTGGGTACCTCGAGGATCCTACCCCTCATCACCTGTAGTCTGTCTGACTATAGCTCGATGTCTCCCCACTTCCTCTCAAGTGGCGCATGAGCACTCATGGCACAGTCGTCATCTGTCTCCACTTCTTTCTCCGCCCTCGTTGGCGCTACCTTGGTCTCAGAAGCCTCTCCCTTGCTCTTCTTCCTTGGACACTGATTCGCATAGTGACCCAGTTCCCCACAGTGGAAGCACCTGACCTTAGAGAGGTCCTTTTCTTCCGTTTCTCCTACTTTCCTGCAGATGCTACAGCAGCATCCTCCTCTTCCTCTTTCTTGATTATGACCCCCTTACTGCTACTCCCTACCTTGGTTAGCCGTTTGATCTCTTCTTGACAAAGAGCTGCCCACAGTTCCTCCCAATATGGAAGGTTCGCCCTGCCCAGTAAGCTCTGGACAAATACCTCCCAATCCTCTGAGACTGCGTTTAGTGTGGTCCTCACCAACATCTCCTCATCCGGCATGGCCCCTATGGAAGTCAGCTAGTCCCAGATCTCTGTCAATCGCCCGAGGAAGATATCTATCTGCTCTCCCCTCTGCATCTGGTATGACCGCAGTTGATTCTCTAGAAGCATCTTCCTCTGCGCGAAAGTATGTTGATACAACTTCTTCAGGGCATCCCACATTCATTTGTCGTACCCTTCTTGGCAATATGTGGTACCACATGATCCTTGACCCCGTCAAGGATGATGCACTTAGCCCTAGCCATTGCCTCTTTGTACTTCTCATTTTCAACCAAGTCAACTAGGATCGCTACCATTTTCAAGGTGAAGTGCTTGATGCGATATCTATCTAGAATGGACAAGACTTTGGCCTTCCAGACTACGAAGTTGGAAGCTTCGTCCAGTCTATCCTGATCTCTTAGCCCATTCACTGCCATTTTGCTGCTTCTCTTTCAAGTCTCTCTACTTCCCTCCTGGAAGTTCTTGGTTTGACTCCCTCTGAGCCTTGATTTCCCTTCTGGAAACCCCTCTACCAATGTCGAGATAAGCCCTCCGATCGTCTGTGCAACTGCACCACTGATCCGGATTTCTTGGCTAGAAATCCTCGGCAGCAACTCTCCTCCTTGGTCTTGCCCTATTAGGTACTGTTCTGACCACAATACCCCACCAGCTTCGCTCCACAACTCACACACAGTCTCCTATGCCTCAACAATCTGAAGGTCTGAGCCTCTAGGCTCTGCGCAATTCCTGCACCAGCAAAATCTGCACCTCCTGGCCACAGCGTCCATCCTTCTTGACTGAGAAAGATGACCAGGCACTGCGTAGGTCAGGTCTGCTCCTCTTTGCCTCAACGTTGATCCTCCTCCTGGCTCGAACTAATGGCGCAGGCTCTCTGCATCACCCCTTCCTTGCTACTTTCTGCTAGGAACAGCTTTTGTCACTCAGGACAATTGTTTCTATTGCTGCCGCTCTGCTCGGCTGATGTCTTCAGTTATCCTGTGATCTGCAACCACCCTCTGATACCATGTTGGAATTTCTAAGTTTAATCCGTTAGAAATTCTTCCTGTAATATCTGATTTATTTCTTCCTACTTGTTCATTTACTTAACAAGTTATTTACCATGTAAATACTAAAAATAAATACAAGTACACTATCACATACAGATCATCAACTAAAAGTAAACAAGCACACAAGTGACACCGTTGTTTTTGGACTAATGTCCTTGGAAAAATCCAATGCGAGAAAACCGGTGCATCTATTCAGAGGGTCTTATTATTATACAGTTTCAGAATACAACTAGGGTGCCAAAAATGGCTCACCCAACAGAGAATTCCCTTGGCAGTAGTACCTTTTAGTCGGAGATGGATGTTCCAGCTAAATCATCAGATGAACGATCCCATAGCAACAATATAGCTTCTGTTGCTCTATGTCACCCTATCCAGTTCTCCAGGTCCAATCTGTCCCACGAAATCTCCCAGCGCTGCCTCTAGGGCCTGCGTCAGCCTATCTGGCCCAATGTCAACCTCTGGAGCCTTTGCATCTCATGCTGGCCCTCTCTGGCTCTGCACAGCTCCTCGCTGCCTCTCCATGGCCTCTAGCTGGCCCTGCGTCAACCTTCCCGACTTCTGCGTTGATCCTCCCAGTACTAACTCTGCCTCTCTGCTATGTATTCACTACCCCTCAGTTGCAACTCAGATCACTTCACTCAATTTCCTCAGCAAACCCTGCCCCAGAAAATCGAGTTCTTGATCTCTCTTGGTGTGTTCTCCAACTCACCCTCAAGCCTCCTCTTATACTTTTCTCGTTGGTCCATCAACGGCAGAGATTAAATCTCTAATCAATGGCTAAGTTTAGATTTGGCTTGATCCATGACTTTTGGACCATTCTAACCCAATTTTATATTAATACCCATTAATATTTTATTTTTCCTAAGTTTAGACTTAGGAACTCCATTAAAAATATTAATTATTTCAATATCTCCCAAACCGATTAGATTCTGCGCAAACCATTTCTGGGTCTTGGAGATCTCATGTGCTTTAGCCTCTCCACCAATTTTTGTGGCTATAGCACATCAGATGCTACCCCAAATCAACAAAACATCCCAACCACCTTGTCATACATCTCCTGAGATGTTTCCAAATCAGAAATATAGGCAACCAAAGGCTTGTGAATAGAATCAACAATAATTTTCTTAGCTTTAACCTCACCTTTCTTGTACTTTGTTTGTGCAATTGCAGATGCATTTGAAGAAGGCTCTGTTGTTCTTCCTTTGACATAGTCCATGGCATCATTTTATTCCAATGTCAAATCTAGAGTCATCTTCCATGCATGATAGTCGGATTTGTCCTTAAGCTTGTCCTCGAATTTGACGAAAGATGTAGTCATCACTGGGACTAGATAGTCCTTGTCCAACAGCTTCCCTTAGTGATTGATTTTCTTCCCTCTTGCTTGGGCTTTGTCTTCACCTGAGCTTTGATACCATGTTAATTTTAGATAACAACAGTATGTTCTATGCTTTAGCACAATTTACTTCAATGTTCCTTTAGCATCCCAATGACAATTTCCAATTATATCTAGTAGCAATCACATTAACTTAAACACATTGACAATAAATGCAAATAGAACATAAAAAAAAAAGTGCAGAAGACAAGCCAAGTCAAGAGGACACAAGATATGGCGAATGTCAGGGATCAACCCCAATGTGGAGAAACCCTTTGATCAAATCTTCTTATTATTCTTCAATAGTTCATCAGAGAGAGTACAAATATCAAATTAACTTGCCCAAAACAGTCCTGTCAAATCAACAGTCAATTGCAACCCTAACCAGAAAGTCAACAATGGTCAAAGCAACTCCAAAATGTCCTCCAAGCAGCTCAGTCAATAGCAGAGGAATATAGCCTTCCAAGAGGGTCAAAGTCAGCCGAAAAACAGCTCAATCAACCCAGTCAAATGTTGTTGTAATTTTTGCGGTCAAAGGCTGAAGTCAAACCGTCCCAATCACCTTAAAAACCCTACCAATCAATGTGGCCTTCAAAAATAGGAATTATGCCCTCAAGATCAAAGTCAACGCTTGGTCAAAACGTCATGGTCAACGTTAGCCAACGCTGACCTGTTTTCTGAAATTTTTGGCCAGCAGATTAACCCAAAAAATCGTCCTTCTCTCACACGTGCGAAGTAGGAAAAGGCTGCCTCCAAGTTGTACGAACCAATCAAGATAGGAGAGAGAGACATATGTGATGTGATGAGTGATGTCCAAATGAGAGAGAGGTCAATCTATTTATACATTTCATTGAGGGTGAGGAGACACACCCATTGGGCTTCATGACCCTACATTTGATTAAGACCGACCTTGACAATTTGAGCAAGAGAAAGAATAAATTCAAAATTCCATTTCTGCTTATCAGAATGAGATGATCTTTATATCAAAATTGGACCTCTTGAAAAGAGGAATCCAATGCAATAATCATCTCCATCATACGAGTTGTCCTTAGATGGAATTTGGCCCTAGTTGCCAATTTTAACACTTATCTTTCACGAAGAGACCCATGAGACTAGTACTTGTGCCCCAAAGCCACTTTGGAGCACTACAGTATGATTTGCATAGAGATTAAGGGGCCAACCCCTTGTCCATCATTCTTAGAGCCCTCTCCCTCACTATGGCACCTTGAGGACTCAACTTGGCCTTCCAACGGCCCTTTTACATCAAGATTTCATCATTTCGGCTCACTTGTGGATGGCTTCTTCATCACTTTATTAGCTACTTGGTCAACTTGTCAGCAAGATATGTATTTTACAATATTTTACAATTGTTGGGGCTAATTAAGCTAATTAAAATTAGTAGAGGATCATATGAATAGAGATGACTCTCATTTGTGAGAGATCATCATCATCACTTGGACTTCTCTTGTAATAACAATTTCGCACTTTTTCTTGGATGCTATTGGAGACTTCTATTAATGCATTTCGATATCTTTGGATGCTGAAATTTTGATCTTTCTTGGAGCTACTTGTTCTTCTATGGTTGGATATATCTCTCGTCATCTTGTAAGTGTTATTTCGTTAAAGAATTTTCTTGGAATAATGTTTAATGTGTGGAATTATTGCAACTAGTTGAATCTCTTATGCCCTATTTATTAAATATCATTGTGAAAGATGGTTTGGTTGTAAATTGCTCATGTTACTCATTGAATGACAATAGATGAATGTTCCTAGTGGATGGGATTTTGTTCTTTTTCCATGAAAAGCCATAGATATTGAGTAAGTAATTGTTGAAGAGTGGTTGCTAGGGCATCATTCTTTGACCTCCTTGACCACGAGTTTGGCAAATCTTTAATCATCATAGACCCCATAGCCAAGAATAAGGCACTGGTCTGAGCAAAATTGGTAGTCAACCTCTTTTCCCTTCTCTTTTCTCTTCTCCTAGAATTTTGGCCCTTTTTCCTAGATAGCCTAGCTAGGGCACCCTGCGAAATTCTTTAGAGGCGGAATTTTTTGAATCTGTTTGGACAAAAATCTATGTTGTTGTCTCCCTTAGAGAATCTCAAAGTTAAGTCGAATTCTCACGGTTACTTTTCAAGAAAACATGTGCCCTAGTTGTGTCTTTAGAAACCTACCTTGAACCTCTTGGATAAGGTGGTATTTTAAAGGGTCATATCAACATAGCATTCAAAGGAACAAACCATTCAAGACGCTCTTCCCTATCCTATCTTGACCTCGTGAGCACATTGGAGGAGTTCCTCCCACCATTATCCATAAACCCTAGGTCTTACATAGGCTCTTTCTAGGTTTCTCTAGTGAAGTGAAAACCCTCTTTAAAGTGGCAAATCACCTTGGAAGCCTTGACCTTAGGCATACTCGTCATCATTGAATATCTTTAACCCTAAGTCTAGATCTTCCTCCTAGGTCCTTTTTTAAGAGCCTTTAGCTTCTTTGGAGCATTGAGCCCTAATTAAGTCTCTTCTTGAATGGAACTTGGGAATCACTTCATACCTTGCCATTGATCCTACCATCACAAGTGATTTCCTTCATACTGGGACTCCTCCCATCAATGAAAGTCCATAAAGAGCAGGGGACACTCACTGAGGTGACAGTGGGTCTTTGTCCCATTGTTGTCATTTGGTCTAGTAGTTGGCCCATAGGTTCCCCTCCTAGGATTCCTACAAGATTGTGTGGCAACAAGGCATCCATGCAAATCACAAATGGGAGCAATAAGATGACAAAAGTAAATGTTGCAAGTTTGTTGCAAAGGGTAAAGAATTGCAAATTGTTGTTGTTAAGGGAAAATCGTCAAAAACTATTGATGTATGTCCATAAGGAGATTTGCAGAAATGCAGGTCTGCAGTTTTGGCAGCAACAGCACAAATGCAACGTATATCAGAGTTGCACAGTGGTTGGTGGGCAGATGGCCAGACATCAGCAGCATGACAAGAGATGATACAAAGACAGGGTGCTTCTACAGTGTGTGCAGTAGCACTAGAACACATGCATCGCTAATAGGGAGTGTTAGTTTTTGTAGCATCAAATGTATTCTAGCCTTGAAATTTTGTGGAGAGGCTAGAATACATGAGATCTTCAAAACCCAAAAATCGTTTCTGGAAATTCCGCCTAGAAATGACTTAATTAGATTATTAACAAGTTTTTAAATATTTCCTAAGTCTAAACTTAGGGAATATGGTTAATTAATCAGTATTAATTAATTCAAGGCAAGAATCATCTAGAAACTCACACGGATCGATCTAGAGATGATCCTAGCCATCGATTATGTTTTAATCTTGGTCCTTGGTGCTCCAACAGTGGATTATAAGAGGTTGTCGATGTGGTGATGGAGAAGACACTTGAGAGGTTCGATTTCTAAGCAGATTGATTTCCAGAGTAGCAGCAGTCAGTTTTCAGAGAGAAAGCTAGAGATCGAAGCAGTGTAAGAGGGGCAAGGACAGTGATCTAGAGGAAAGATTTCCAGATCCGGAGAGGTAGCAACAAGAGGGCCGAGTAATCCCATTTAGGCAGTGCAAAGGCTCTGTGCAGTAGCTTCAGTAGGCTAATCAATTTGCTAGTGAGAAATATTGTTCTCAGTTCCAGAGGTTGGGCAGAGGTTCCAGAAGGCCAAAGAGATGATTTCCTCAGCAGCTGGAGGCAAAACAACTTCATCAATGGCAGTTCTGAGCCACATGTTGAAATTTCTAAGTTTGACACATTAGAAATCCCTATTGCATTATCTGGGCTATTTCACCTACTTGTTTATTCCATTAACAAGTTATTTATACACATAAATACTGAAAATAAACACAAACGCAGGCTTAACTCATATACAGATCAACAACTGAAATAAAACACACAAGGGAAACCGTTATTTTTGGATAATAGTCCCTAAAAAAACCCAATGAGGGAAAACAATTTTAGCAATTCTGAGGGTTTTATTATTATGCAGATTTCTTGAGTACAACTAAGGTGCTGAACTGGCTCACCCAACAAAAATTTTTACACAACAGTAATACCTCTTCTCGGAGACAGATATTCAGCTTCTCAGCACCAGTCTTCCCCACGAAAATCCTTTCAACGCTTCTCCAAGGCTCTACGTTAGCCCTACTAGCCTCTGCGTAGCTCCTGAACCCTCTACATCAGCCCTGCTAGCCTCTGTGTAGCTCCTGAACCCTCTGCGTTAGCCTTCTGCCTCTCTGCATCAACTCTCTGGCCTTCTGCGCCACCCACGCAGGCCCCTCTCTCGCTACCTCTGCGTGGCTCCTGTTGCCTCTGTGTCAGCCTCTTCAATCACTGCGCTGACCCTCAAGCACTATCTTTGCCTCTCTGTTATGTACTCATTGCCCCTCGCTGCAACAGATCACTTGTTCAAATTTCTTAGCAAACCCCGCTCCAGAAAATTGAACTAATTAATCAATCTTGGTGTATCTCCAACTGACCCTCAAACCTCCTCTTATACTTTTCCTGTTGAGTCTTCAACGGCCGAGATTAAGTCTCTAATCAACGGCTAAGATTAGATTTGGCTTGATCCATATCATTTAGACCATTCTCACACAGTTTTATATTAATACCCATTAATATTTTAATTTTCCTAAGTTTAGAGTCTAGACTTAGGAACCCCATTAATAATATTAATTATTTTAATATCTCTCTAACCGAGAGGAATTTCCCCAAACCATTTCTGGGTCTTCGAGATCTCATGTGCTTTAGCGTCTCCACCAATTTTCATGGCTAGAGCACATCTGATGCTACCACAAATCAAAACTCCATCTTAGCGAGGAATGTGCTCCAATAATGCTCCACCACTGAACATCACACTGATCCTTCCACACCAATACCTGTGTTGATGCTTGGCCTACTGCCCAACATCCACTGCACTGTTGCTTCCTGTACTGCTGCCCATGGCTACATCTATATTGCAGCTCCCTCTCAACATGTTGCCCATAGCACTGCCACTGCTAACTATTGCACTACGACTCAGTTACCGAGAAGTAAGTAACTGATCTACCCAAATCTGACATCCTTGTCAGTCCGGAAGCCTCCTGATGCTGAAGCTACCTCTCCTGCTATCCGGTGCTCCCTCTTCCGCCTCTGCGTTGTTGCAAGCACCTCTGTGCCTCTCGCACTGCTACAACCTCCACTATGCCTCTCGAACTGCTGCAACCCCCACTGCGCTGCTACAAACCCCTGCACTCTAGCACTATCTTGTCGTTGCATCGCATCTTGCTTCTACCGACATCCGCCATCTTGCTACTGTCACTCAGGGCTCCCGTAGACGGATATGATCCAAGAGTTTTGGGTAACTCAAGGATCCTATCCCTCATCTTTTGTAGTCCTCCTTACTACAGCTCGATGTCAGCCCACCTCTTCTCTACAGGTGCATGAGCACTCATGGCACAGTCGTCATCAGTATCGACTTCTTTCTCCACCTTAGCCGGAGCTACCTTGGAGTCAAAAGCCTCTCCCTTATTCTTCTTCCTGGGACACTAGGATGCATAATAACCCAGCTCCCCACAATGGAAGCACTTCACTTTAGAGATATCATTCTTCTTCCTCTTCCCCTGTTGTCCGGCAGATGCCAGAGCCGCATCCTCCTCCTCCTCTTTCTTGATTCGACCTCCCTTACACTTCGACCTTGGTTAGTTGTCTAATCTCTTCTTGGCAAAGAGCTGCCCACATCTCTTCCCATCCTGGAAGAGTAGCTTTGCCCAAAATGCCTTGGACAAATGTCTCCCACTCCTCGAAGACTGCATTCAGAGCAGTCCTCACCATGAACTCCTAATCCGACCGGGCCCCTATGGAAGTAAGTTGGTCCCAAATCTCCTGCAACTGAGAAGGTATAGATCCATCTACTCCCCCTTCTGCATCTGATACAACCATAGCTAATTCTCTAATAGCATCTTCCGCTGCACAGAAGTGCCCTGATAAAATGTCGTCAAAGTATCCCACATCTCCTTTGTCATGTTCTTTTCGACAATATGTGGTACAACATGATCCTTGACCCTATCAAGGATTATACACTTTGCCCTCGCCATTGCATCCTCATACTTCTCATTATCAGTTGGGTCGACTGGGATAGCCACAGTTCTCAAGGCGAAGCCCTTGATGCAATGTCTATCCAACACTAACAGGATCCTAGCCTTCCAGATGACAAAGTTGGAAGCCCTGTCCAACCTGTCCTGATCCCTCAATCCATTCACTGCCATTTCCGTTCCTCTTCTGAATTCCCTTTGAGTTTTGACTTCCCTCCTAGAATCTCCTCTAAGTCCTAATTTCCCTGTTGGAAATCTTCCCGCCAACTATTGAACTGCTCCTCTCCAATCCTCTTTGCAACTGCAACTCGGATCTGGATTTCTTGAAATCCGTAAAGGCGACTCCCTCTACCTTGGTTCTGTCTCGTTAGGTACTGCTTTGCTTCGACAGAAACAGCACCCCACCATCTTCCCAACCACAATCTACCCACAGCTCTTTAGGCCCTGGCAACTGAGCCTTCTAGCTTTGCGCAATCCCGACAAAGGTTGAATCATTCGTTTGGCCAACTGCGTCAAGCCTACCTGGCTGAGTAGGATGACGTGGCTCTTTGTGAGCCTCTTCTGCCTCTGTGCTGGCCCTCTCTCTAGCTCGAAATGATGACGCAGGCCCTCTGCGTCACTGCTTCTCTGCTGCCTTCTGCTTAAGAGCAGCTCTGTCTCTCGGGACAGCTGCTACTGCTGCAAATTTCCGAGATCTGCTCGTGCCTTCAGTCCTCCTGTGATCTGCAATCCTCTGATACCATGTTGAAATTTCTAAGTCTGACACCTTAAAAATCCCCACTGCATTATCTGGTTTATTTCACCTACTTGTTTATTCCATTAACAAGTTATTTATACATATAAAAACTGAAAATAAACACAAATGCAGCCTTAACTCATATACAGATCAGCAACTGAAATACTAGACAAACACACAAGGGACACCGTTATTTTTTGACAATCGTCCCCAGAAAAACCCAATGCAGGAAAATCGATGCAACAGTTCTGAGGGTTTTATTATTATGCAAATTTCTCGAGTACAACTAGGGTGTCAAACTAGCTCACCCAACAAAGAGACGGATATTGAGCTTCTCAGCACTAATCTGCCCCAGGAAAATCCTTCTGGCACTTCTCCAAGGCTCTGCGTCAAACCCTACTAGCCTCTGCATAGCTCATGAACCCTCTGCGTCAACCTTCTGGCCTTCTACGTCACCCACACAAGCCCCTCAGCCTTTGTGCAGTCTCTAGCTGCCTCTACATAGCTCTCGCTACCTCTTCAGTCATTGCGCTAACCCTCAGGCACTATCTCTGCCTCTCTATTATGTACTCACTGCCCCTCGCTGCAACAGATCACTTGTTCAAATTTTCTCAGCAAACCCCGCACCAAAAAATCGAATTGACTAATCAATCTTGGTGTATCTCCAACTAACCCTCAAACCTCCTCTTATACTTTTCCTGTTCAGTGTTCAATGACCAAGATTAAGTCTCTAATCAACGGCTAAGATTAGATTTGACTTAATCCATGTCATATAGAACATTCTCACCTAGTTTTATATTAAAATACCAATTAATATTTTAATTTTCCAGTTGCTGCAATAGGATTCCAGTTTTCGGAATTTTCACATCCTTGAGCCCCTAGGACTTTGGCCGCAAGGCTTTCGCTGCCCTTTTAACCCTCTCGGCCTTCTTTATCCTCCTCCATCCTCCCTTTTTTCCCTCTTCCTAGCCCCTCGGCTCACTCTGTCCAACCTCTCCTTCCCTTCCCTCCTTCCTGGCTGCCTCTTCTCCCAAGCCACAGCTTCATTGAGGCCTAGCTTGCCCTCCTTGTGGGTTTTCCCTCCCCTCAGCAGGACTCTAAGGCTGTCGCTAGCCACAGCCCTTATTGAGCTCGTCTTTCCTTAACACAGGCTTCTAAGGCCTTTTTCCTTTAACTGTCATCCTCATAAGGTTAGGTGTAGCCTTGCCTTGGCTTCTAGCCTTCCTCCTAGCCCTCCTTTGTCTTCTTTCCATCTCTGTCTGAGCATTTTGACTTCTGAAGCTAATCATTGGAGTATTTTGCAGAGAAATCGGGTAAAAGTTTGTGTTTTCAGGTGGCACAACTATTGGAGAAAATTTGAGTAAGTTGGGCAAGTTTCTTCAAGGGCCCAAGGCCCAAGGGTTTGACCTCTAAACCCCCTAATTCTCACTGTTTTGCTACAGGAAAGTTAAATCTCTCATAACAGTGATGAAATACACCTTGAATCAACATAAAAATCACTTACACATTACTAAATATATCAGCAAATCACTTAGGCAAATTGAGCATTGTTCATTTGGCAAAGATCTGGTGATTTTGATGACTTTCACATCCGCATAATAAGCATAATCAAGTCTGATATATCAGTGGCATAAGCATATTTTTTCACTGTTGGTCTCTCTCTCAAGCATTCTAATCTAAACTAAAAGGAGAGCAAAGATTTTAGGACTATTTGGCATATTTTATGGAAATATTTCACTGCTGTCCTAATTAGCATAAAAGATTCACTGTTAGCTTACAGTTGTTGAAGAGGCTCTAATTGTTTATGCTAAGATCTGAAATCCTAACAGTGATATCTTATTCCATTCTCAAATTGGATTTCAATAGTAGGTTGTTGTGTTTTGGGCATCATTGGTTATATTCAAGGGAACTCTAAAATAATTCTCTGCTGTCGTAAAAAAATTATCAATTGCTGTTATAAAGGTTATCGTTGGATCATAATAAGTACATATTGTGGAAGGGACAGCTAGCATTAAAGTAAGCTTATTGTTTCTATTGTTTCAAGGATATTACTTCATCCTTTTCTTGTGTGATCTCTAAAGGTTTCAAGTTTTGCACTAACAAGTTCACTCTTTAAAAGGTACATTCATCTCATAATCTAATAAGCTTGATTGCCTAAGAAAATAAGCTGAGTTGCTCATCGGATATTGATATTGTATTTGAAAAATCTAAGCTTGATCTTTTCCGTTTGATATCTAATCTTGTTAACATCAAAAATTTTGGTGAAGAAGTGCTCTCATTTTTTATTTTTATGGCTAATACCTTCCGTTGAATGATAGCTTTACATTGGCATCCTTAAAAGAGCATTGATAATTTGGCTGCGTCCTAATTAGATAAATGCTCTAAGCGTTACTTTGGATTTATCTTGAGCATATTGATTATTTTGTTGAGCACATCTTGATATTGTATTAGCACTTGTCTTATGGTTAAGATTGTCTTTAGAATATCATTGTCAAGTACTTGTTTCCTTAACTCAAGATTTAATTATAGCTTAAGTACTTAATCATTAAGCAAATCTTAACCTAAGCCTCACTCAACATCCTTGCATTGCATCCTAAGTTTAGTTGCAGTAATAACTTACCTCCAAGCATAAGCTTGGTTGATAGACTTCTAGGGCCACCCTTCTCATATAGCTTGAGGAGCTTAGCAACTCTTTGGTGGTTAACATGGTGACATTGCAGTCGTCAAAACCATAGTCTCTGCACGTCGGAGGCATCGGGTGATAGGAGCCTAACAGAAGGTATCATTAATCAAGCCCTTGCTTACTTCCTATTGACCTCCTTCCCACAATCTACCTTGGATCCTAGCTTCAAAATAGTTAAGGGAAGGTCATACTTAAATTAGGCATTTAATTAAACATAACCAAGATCTTTGCATCTCACCTAAGTTCTAGGATTTGCATTTCATATAAGCTAGTTAAGCATCAAAACAGCAATTGTCCATCAGGTTACTTGGTCTTAATTTAATAAGCAAGAGTGTTGACTCCATAAGGCACTGGTCCCAAATATAAATTTAATCTAATCCTTAAAATCTTGCTAAATTTAACAAGGTAGCTAGGTCACTCAACTATGTCTCCCAGACTCGTTGGTTCCCAACTTGTCCTTCATCGTCTCATTTCCATAGTGTCTACCCCCCATAGCCTGTTGTTCGGAGACAGCTAGAACGGAGAGGTTGGTGATTAGGGTGACAGCCCCGACCTAAGTCGTTGTTGTGGTGCCTGTACAATTTGAGCGACAATATGCTGCAGATAGGCACATAGAGTTTTAACAGGCTGCAGGAAAAAATATGCTGCTCCAGCAACACAGGGGTGGCACGATTACGACATGATAGACCTGTTTAAAGACGACTGGGATTTTGGCAGAGTGGAATGGTTCTGAGTATGACAGATCTGAGAATGGTTGCAGTAGGAGGCAACCCTTTGGACAAAGAAAGCATGCATAAAGAATAAACGCTCAAAACTGTTCAATATCGTAGAACTACAGGACCTAAGAAGGACAGGTCTGGTGAGCCGGAAAATGGCAGACCAATTGAGACCTAAAGTTAGGCTAGGCCACAAAATTAGTGGCTCACAATAATTAGGCAGGGCATGAATACGCCTGTAGCTCTGGTACCATGTTAAACACACATGGAGAAGACAGAATATAAGATAGAACGTTCATTGCATTTATTATTCACAATAATGTACATTTATACAATTCCTTGTGACCCTTGGTCTTCGCATACCAAGTGGTCTCTTGGACTCCGACGACTGTTCACATTCCACACCAACCCTTGGCAGAAAGGTGTCCAACAATGACCATTAAAAGTGGGATCTTATAATAAACTCTACCAAAAGCCAAAGTCACATAAAAGGTGGTAGGGAGTGGAATGGGATGCCAGTTAAGATATGTAACAACATTGAACCTAAAAGCACAAACTGTGCTTCTGCCAGCTATTAAGTTCACTTTTGACTCTTTATATGTTTCAATTTAAAAAAGAAGGAACTAGTTACGAGAGTAATATGGATTCTGGACCTCCACAGTTTTATAGAATTTTAGTTTCCAGGTACATCTACTTATGCAACAGGGTTGTATCCTGTACCTCTTATTTCAATATGCACATGAAATGAGCCCGTAGGGTTCAGAATCATAAAATTTGGTTTGCCACGTGCTGACAAACCAACTTTGACTAAGCATAGTTAAGTACTGGAGAATCCGGATTGCAACCAGCACAAAATATTAAACTCTTTCTCTCATAATCTTCAAGCTTGAACAACCCAAAGTTAAAATATAATAAATACCTTTTTTGCCGTTTCATCAGGGTTCTCATTATTCTCCTTTTTCCCTCCAAATAAACTTTTCACACAAAGGACACCGCTGTGGTACCGGCCTCGCTGGCCACCCCTTGGCACAAAACGAATGCTTTGATGATTTGCATGACCTGCAAAAGTAAACAAGGAAGCAATATCAGAATGTCCTTCACAAAGCAAGGCCCAAGGTAAAGCAAGAGAATTACATCATTGCTCCTGTAACATAAAAAGGCAGTATCCTTGCAAAATAAAACAATTACAAAGAAATTGCTTCGAGAAAAAGAATCTTCACAAAAATGTTTTGGATATTAGCCACCACCAAAAAATATTGGTCATTGCATTCTATTGAACCTAGAATCAGGTGACAAGAATCAAGCTGGCCAAATGGCCACATCCTCCATTAGAGTTAGGTCCAACAAGAGTTTTTGTATGTAACACAGCCAATCTGAGCATCATCAGTTGTGTTGTAAACCTGCTCTGTTGATATTAAACCATATTGAGTAACACATTTTTTCTGTTAAGATGTGTTGAAAAATATACAGCCGTTTCAACCTAAACCTTTGTCTAAATGTCTTAAGCCTAGCTCCGTCCCACCCAAGAAATGGAACACATAAACACAAAGAGAACAAACATTCAAAGAAATCTATGTAAGAAACATGATAAGGTAATAAGAGGCAGAGTTCAATAAATGAACATATCCTTCTCCATTTATGATTTAATTTTACAACAATGACTTTCAAGCAGTAATATGCCATAAACCTGATAAAGAGCCATGGAACCCAAGCCCAAAAGATGTATATATCATGAAGAAGAAAATACAAGGGTGTGCTAACAAACAATGAGAAGAATATCAGCAGCTTCACTAACTGGAGGATATGACATTCCAAATTGGATTGTACAGTTGTAAAACAATATAAGTGGAACAACCAAATAAAAACGTTACAGGACCTGTAGTTATATGAGGAAACAAAATATGAGTTACTACAAAAATCTAATGAATTGAAACAAAAGCACCTTCACACTTACGTAAGCACTTCATTCGGAAGAAGAGAACAAGCATAAGTAAAATAGGAATAGCACATATATATATATAATGCAAGAAAAAACTTCTTTACTGCAAAGAGACAATCAAGTTTCAACCCTAACCAAGAAAACCAGAACTACATAGCAGAAGTGACGAACTAGAAAAAAGAACAGCATTGCAAAGTTTAGGACAAACTCACATGACCTTCACAGTGAAACGGGATTGTGGACAAAAGCCAAACCACCAGGAAGAAAGAACCTCCACAATTTGTATAAATCAAACCATAGAATAAAAAGCACTTCTCATAAACTTGGCAGCCTCCTAAACAATGTTTTAAAACTCACACACAGACTTGAAATCGGTCGAGGGTCGACTTGGATCAGACTCAGATTGAGTGAGATCAAACTGATTTCAATGACTCAATTTACTAAAAATAAATAAAATATTTAATTTTAATGGAAAATTCAAAAAACATATTTTAAATATTCCAACTCATCATTCCAAATAATTATTGAAATTTTGAAAGAAAGCATTATGAATAAATGAGAAAGGACATTTAAATGACAAACATAAATGACAGACGATGTTCCACCACTGCTTATATTGGAACAGCAAAATCTTGCACTTCTCAAGATAGACTCCAAAAGCTCGTGTGAGATCCATTATATCCGAGAGAGGGCCACTATCACCTCACCAACTCTCTCCTCACTTATGGCCAGCTCTCATCTAGCTCAAAGGCGATTCACCCAATATAGTGGATCTCGCACTTGAGCTTTTGTATTTTATATTGAGAAGTGAGGTTTTACTGTAACAATGAAGCGAACAAAGTTCCTTCTACAGATTAATTACTCCAAAATGACTTAGAATGTCAAGATATCCAGTTAGGATATAAATATTATATTAAATAAAATGAATAAGAATGAATAATGGATTACAAATGAGAACAAGAGGCTTGCTTATATACCAAGAAAGTGTCTCTTCATGAAGAGTCATGTCCTGACTCCTATTAGACATGCCTCTTCAACCTAATTACTAGCTTAACTAACTATTATTTATGATATTTCTTTTACATTATATTTATATTATTTATATATTTTATTCGTTACATTGCCTCCTTCCTCAAAAAGCTTTGTCCTCAAAGCTTGTCGATGAAAAAGGCTTGATCTCTTTTTTCGGCTTCGAAAATCTTTCTGTCTTGGAATAGTCATCCTCGTTGATACAAGTTGATATGATCTTCTTAGTGACAAACAAAATTGTCGCACTGAGAAGGGATCAGACCATCCCAGATTAATCTTCTGTATAGCATTCTGATCACTAAATTTTTGTAACGACTTGTCATCATAAGACGGAATTGATGTTACATCATTATACTTTGAAACATGAATTTGTTGTCTACGGTTTGAATGGTCCTGATACACAGCTTGGTTGATTTGTCTATTCTCATGATTCGGATGTCGTTATAAAGTTTTTAGATTTTCTTCTGGCGAAGATGTTGTTGAATTGGTTATGGAACATTCACTTGGGATGTCCATTGTCTGAATTGCAACATCTACGTGTGTTGTTTCTTCAACTGACTTGTCTTCTTGAGTAGTCATATTCACTGGATTGGTATTCATTCCCTTACTTTCAACTTGAACTGTTGTGACTGGAGATTTCGATATTTCTTCTTGAGTGACTTGTTCCAACTTATCTTTTAATGCTTTCTTATCCTCCTTAAGTTTCTTAGTTTGATTGAGCAGACTTTGATTATGGTTTCTCAGACGTAAAAGTTCTTTGGTTTTTTATTCATCAACCTTATTTTCAATGTTTTGGATTTTAAGTTTTTCATCTTTTAGATCTCTGATTTGTTCTAATAAATTTTTATTAAGGTTCTTTAAACGTAAATTTTCCTCTTTTTGTTCTGATAAACGCTGCTTGAGTTCTTTCTTTGAGACTTTAGTCTTCTTCATTTGTGCCAGTAATTTTCGATGTGGTCCTTGAGACGAGAAATTTCTTCGTCATTTTCCATTATTTCTTTGTAATGTATATCCACAAGATTTTTATGTTCGCATTCTAACACTTCCTTGCTTTGTTGAATTTTGGCTATTTTGTCATTCTCTTAATCTTTTAGCTGCACTTTCTCGGTACACTGGATAACATCATTCTGTGGAAGTGATGATGGATGTAGAGAATCGAAGAAGGAATCCATTCTCTTTCTCTTCTCAATCTATTGCTCAAATATTGTAATTAATTGTTCTATATCTCTCGTGAATGATTGTCTTTGTTCCTTACTCATGGATTCCATATTTTTTCTTTTTCTTCACTTCTTTTATATTCCTTTTTTTCAACCATTTATTTATTTATTTACTTATTTTTTTTCTATTTTTTTTATATGATATATTCTCTCTCCTTTTTTTTAAACTCTCTTTCTATATAATTTCCACTTCTCTCGGGCAAGCCTCGAAATATTTATTATGACTCTATTGACTAGATAGATTGGAGAGCGGAACAGAGAGGCAAACCGGAAGCGGGAGAGAGATCCGAGATTGACTCCGGAGATGGACTCGGCTGTTCACGTTCCCTGTTTCTTGGGTACCCTAGAGGGCCTGTTGAAGCGTGGAGGAACCAGGGCCAACGTTGAGTGCCCGCCACTACAACCACCTGTACAAGAAATCTCAGATCTAAACGAACCCCCTGTCCGCCAAGATCTGACAAATTCGGGTAACACCCAGAAGAAAAGGATCGCCGACAATTTTTGGGGTAAAATAAACAGTTGGAACGGCCAGTCGTTAGGCTGCCTACAGGCCATAGCTGGAAACAAGAACAAGCTTAACAAGGAAGCGGTCTTCAGCAATTATGGAACTCGCAGGATGGAAAATCGAGGACCCTGTATAAGGTATGGAGGAAAAACTCTTTTTATTGATAATCAGAAAGCTGTTATGTTTATTGTTGGCGTAGATCTGGCTTCCTTTCCACCATGGAGCCCTGCATGGGAGTCATTCCCATCTCTCCGCGGCTCCCTGTTCAGATCGAACCGTGGACAATGAGATCTAGACCTTGTTAAGGTATATCGACCCTATTTTACCCAGATTCAGGGGAGTACGCACAGATCGAGATCTGGGCTCTTTGAATCAGATCCCCGCATGGCAGATCGGTCCCGTATGATAAATCGGACACAGCACCTGTCAGATCTGGACACCCATCCATTGATAGGGGACATGCAAAAGCCACAGAACAAAATCTTTGCATCAGATCCATCGAGTTTTCTGGGAATAGGTATACCTGTGGGAACAAGTATTTGGGCAAATTTGATTCCCATAAGTTAATGCCATCATTCTAGTTCAGGAATTTATCTTTACTACAGAAGTGGGGTTTCAGTGGATGGCTAGGGGAAACAATGTCTTTAATTTGAAAATCTTTGTCAGCCAATGGGAGGTGGTCAATATCCAAGTGAGGGGTTTGCAAGGGTCTTACATCCAGAGTGCTTTGGGAAGCCATAATTTGGTTTATCCAACTGAATTACTTTTTCTCTGGCTTCGGGAGTAAGGTCAAAAACTTTGGGATAGTGGGGATGGTAATTACAATCTGAAAAGGGCTTTTGGATGCACAGTAAGGTTTTCTTCAATTTAGCAAGGTTTTTTAATTAATTTAATTAATTAACCTTTTTGATAATTACTGTGCATAGCTTAAATTACAGGGTTGTTCTGGTTCTTTCAAAAATACTTGGAAAATGACAATTTGGTGCACAGACAGGGTTCTGTGGTAGCAACAGAGGTTTCTAAGGCTTCAATTGTCTATTTGTTGCTTCAATTTGGTGTCTGCAGCATCTTCTGGTTGCAAAAGGTGGTTAAAATGGTTGTGCAAAGGTTCAAGGTTTCAGAATTGGTTAACAAAGGTTTTTTGCAGCGAAAATGAGTGAAAAGAGTGAAAGGGGGTTTTTTCGGCTTTTTAACCAACAATAGTTACATTTTGGCGCGAGATTTGAAAAATGAACAATGGGTAGTTTTGTTTTACGCGGGGAGGCGGTTTTATGCCATATCACACAACTTGTGGGTGGAGGGCGGTATTTTTCGAGAGCACGCGATATAACCTGGTGCCGCCACTTAGCGAAATAGTGCTCGGCCAAAATTGCGAATCTAGTGTGCTTTTGGACCTTTAACTGCCAGATGATGAAATTGTGCGACATGGATATGCGTCGTTGGATCTGGAGGTGGGAGATCGAAGGGCTATCCCGCAGCGAATTTGCACAGACGGAGTTGGGATGTGGTTGGCGGGGCCCAGGGTTAAATAATACGGTAGGTTTAATACTTTCTAAGGTTTAATGAGGGTCGAGAAATTATAGTGGGGGTTTAAATATATAAAGCGGGACTTTAGGAAATAACTTAGGATAAAGGATTTATTTTAAGGGAAAAAAGGGAAATTAATAAGGGGGGATGTATTATTTGTGATGAGAATGGATTTCACACTAGGGAAAGGGGCTTTGAGAAGGGGAAATGGAATGAAATAAGAGGGAAAGTGGAATGAAGGGGAGAGAATATTTTTACAAGGGAAAATACCTCTTTTGAAAATGAAAAATAATGAAGGGAAATTAATAAAGGGGTTGAGTGAAATGAGGGGAAATTAGTGAATAAGCTTTAGTGAATTGACCTTTGCCTCTAATAATTCCTCCAACACATGAAACATAGAATCAAGTATGATGAAGGTGCATTTGAGCTAGCAACCTTGTACACTTGCAAAACTTCTTCTACCTACCCTTTATTTACCCTAGCATTTTCTCTTCATTCATTGGGTGCATTTGAGCTTGCTGACCCTTCATTTCTTTTTCTTTGATAAACAAACTATCTAATTCTAACCTTATAACTTCCAATGGCTCAGATTAAACTGATGAGCTCATTATTATTCTCTACCTAACTACTAATCTGCCAAGATGAAACAGTTTGGCTAGATCTGTACTCTCTATCTATCAACATGAAATTTAAAGCATGAATGAATCAAGATTAAACTATTTGACCATCACGGATTGTGGCATTTTTTGACAAGTTGCAGACAATCTTATTTTACAAAGTAAAGTAAAAAGTAGTGGCATTTGAATTTGCACACTTTTATGATCTATTCTTATCTCTTTTTGTGGGGTTCATATCTTATACATTTTTGATCTTTTTCTTTCTTTTAGTCCTTTGATTATTCTTTTAGGACTTACCCTCTTTACATTTTTTATTTTTTTAATATGGGAAAACATTTTGCAAAAAGCAAAAGTATGTACAATATTTACAAGACTAACCATAGCCAATTCAAAATTATGAATCCTATTATTATCAAACCCTAACACAAAAAATGAATGAAAGATTCGGCAAACAAATCAACATGCATGTGGGTGAGGCAATTCGTCGATTGGGCAAACGTTCGTCCAAAATAGCTTCATGCATGCAACAGCAATGAGATAGCAACAAAAACTAAAACAGAGCTAGAACAAGCTAGTATACATGTAAACGACAGCAACCGTTCAAAGAAATCAGGCAAACACTACTCATACAAGCGAAAACCCAAAAAACGACAGAAATGCAACACAAGGCATGGGAAGCAGGCTTCCCCCAAAACAGCTGAGTTGAATGTGTCGACAACTCCTAATATTAGAATAATGTTATTTTCGTGTTTAATGCTCATTTGTGATTGTAATTAGTAGTTTCTTGTTAGAAACTTGTTGTTTCTACTTTCTTAGTAGAAACTTGTTATTTCTGTAAATACAGTTGTATTATTTATTGAGTTTCAGTGCTCATTGTAAATCAATTCAATTCATTCATTCATTATGGTATCAGAGCATAAGTATTTTTTCGTTTGAAAAATTCTGTTTTTTTTTGGGCATCACAATCTGCCATCACCATTTGCTGCTGCTATTGTAGCCCATGGATCTGTTTGCAGACGTCGAGTGGCTCTTTTGTTTTTTTGTGGACTAGATCTATACGTTGTACGCCAACGCGTTTTGGTGTAATCTGCGTAATTATGACTAGCATTTGCTTTGTAATCTGCATAATTACGACTTCCTTTGTGTTTAAAAGTTCCAGATTCGACTATTAGACTGACGTCGCTGCATCTCGTCAGCCATTGCTGCATGCTTGGGTTTCTTAAGTGCATTCCAACCATGCTTGTCACCCTTCTATATTCAAATAGCACCATGTCGCTGTTCTCTGTGTAATAATTCCCTCTCCGGCTAGGAGTCAACGTCGCAGCAAAAGCCTTCCCGATTTTCTTTCGGCGGTTCAGGCACGAGGGATCCACGCACTTAGATTTTTTGTAGCGAGGAAATCACTGGCGCGAGTGTCGAGAGATCAAACATTCAAGCCACCGGAGAAAATATTAATATTGTTTGCCGCTGGTCCTTCAAACCCCAAAGGGCGGGCAGTGGGCAGTGAGCATCCTTCAGACCCAAGGAAATTTGGTTTGATTAAGATCGAGATTACAAGGACGCAGAGGGTAAACTCGAACTTTTCCGGGACAATTTTCTGAATGTCGCGGTGTTTGCTACGGGTAGTATTGGAGCTAGCCGAGGCCGATACTTCTTCTCGTGTCTATTTCTTTTGAAGAAATCAACGACGAAATCGCCAGCGAAGTTGACGGCCACAATTCACAAAACGCACGCATCTATCCCTGTGTGAATTTATCAATCCAAATATGATTTCCAGGGGACTCATTCGGCTCTGTTAACCACCTCGCAAATGGGTATTTGATATCCTTGCCTCGTCGTTTATCTGTGAAAGATCAACGCCCGTCAGCGAAGAGCCAAGTGCCAATGTTAAGATTCGGCTGAGTGTGTTTGCAGGTGCTTTTGTATGTCATTTCAGGTGGGCCGTATTACTTTGACCAGGTGCAATCCGCAATTTCTCCATGCACAGTGACAAATTTGTGGGTAAATCTCGTGTCGCTAGGCATGAATACTTGCTAGCGGGTACACATTCATTCTCAGTCCAAGCAGATGTGTGACAGAGACTGCTACGTGGTGGACTGTTCTTTTTTTTTGTTAACGACAGACACATATCAGGTTTGAGTATCTTCATTTGTTGTGGGTACTCATTTTGGTAAAAGATCGTGCTCTATATATTTTTTTTGAAACCGCTTCTCAGAACAATTTCTGGCTCTATTTTATATTGCACCAGCACTTGTCAGATTTTGTCTGAATCAACCGGCATCTGCATTGAAATCCATGCAGGATTCCTTTGGTGTTTTCTGTGTCTTGGAAAACGTGCAGATGGCTTCGCTAACCAATCTGATGTTGGAAGGCAGTTAGTGCTTTAATGGCACCAACTATAACATCTGGAAACAAAGAATGTTGACCATTTTTTAATATAAGCATCTTGACCAGCGCATTTTGGGCAAAGAGCTTCGTCCTGGTACATCTGGTATAGATCAAGATAAGTTTAAAATCGAGAGGCTGTTATGCTTCTCAAACATGCTATGACTGATGATCAGTTACCACAGATTCCCTCCGGCAAGACAGCTGTCGAAATCTGGCAACATTTGAAGGAATTGCATGAAACATCCGACAAGAGCAGAGCTTTCTTTATAAAGAATCAGTTGTTCTCCATCATGATGGACAAACGTATGTCTTTACAGGAACATCTTAACAAGATTAAAGACATTTGAGATCAACTCGAAGCCATTGGTCGGACCATGGAGGAAGAAGATATGGTAGTCATCACTCTGAAAAGTCTACAGAAACCTTATGAACACTTCATAGAAACACTCAACATTACCACCACTAATGTTGATCTGAAGTTTCCAGAGTTATGCACCAAACTCCTGCAATAGGATCGTTGGAAACAAAAGTTTGGTAGTGGTGCTTCATCAGCCTCCTCAGAAAATGTTTTTGCTGCCAAATATCAATCCTTTCAGTAGAAAGGTTCTTCTCAGCCTTCTGATCCTGCTAGGAAGAAAAATGTGCAGTGTAATTATTGTCACAAGTTCGGCCACATGAAGAAGGATTATCAACAGAGGATTTCTTCTGAAAAAAAGAAACAGGGAGGGTCTCATCAGACAGCGAATGTTGCAGAACATTCCGAGCAGACGGAATCTGCTTTTTATGCCTTTATGGCCAAGAGGTCCTCAAATCATGCCCCGTCTTCTGCTTGGTACATTGACTCTGGTGCATCACGTCATTTCTCTCACAGGCGTGACTGGTTTATTGACTTCTCATCTTTCAGTGATTCCGTGGTATTCAATGGAGGTGAGGAGTACACAGTGGTTGGTAGAGGTACAATTCAGATCCAATCTAGTGGGCGCACACTCATCTTCCTGAATGTGTGCTATGTCCCTGGTATGGAAATTAATTTGTTGTCTATCAGTCAGATTATGAGGAACTCTCCTCAGCTCGATGTGGTGTTCAGTGCACACAAGTGCTCTATTATTGACAGGGAAACTCGTCTTACGGTTGTTGTTGGCCTAGAAGATCATGGCCTATACAGGCTTCTTGACACTAGTGATTCTCCAAAAGTGGCCCTAGCAGCTCGTGTTTCTCCCATCAGCACTTTGTGGCATCAAAGATATGGGCATCTAAACATTCAGTATCTCTCTCACCTATCTCAAGAAGGACTTGTGTCAGGGTTACCTGATATTCAAACTCAGCAATTGGGAGTGTGTGGCGCCTGTCAAGTTGGCAAGCACCATCAATCTTCATTCAAATATGGAGAATCTTGGCACGCATCTAAGGGTACTCCAATTAATTCATGCTGATATTTGTGGTCCTATGAATACATCTTCTATTACTGGTTGCAAATATTTTTTGCTTATTGTAGATGATTTCAGTAGAAAGATGTGGGTGTACTTTCTAAAACATAAATCTGATGTATTTAGTATCTTTCAGAAGTTTAAGTCCTTAGTTGAAAAAGAGTCTGGCTGTAATATCATAACTCTTAGGACAGATAACGGGGGGGGAATTTTGTTCTTCTGCTTTCTCCAACTTTTGTGATACTCATGGCATCAAACGCTAGTTAACTACACCCTACACTCCTAAGCAGAACAGTGTTGTCGAACGTCGCAACCGTACGGTTGTTGAAATGGCTCGTTCCATGTTACAACACAGGAGTGTTCCGAACAAATTCTGGGCTGAAGTAGTGTTTACTGTCTACTCAGGTTGTTAAGGGGAAGACTCCAGAAGAGGTTTGGTCTAGTCGTAAGCCTAAGGTTAGTCACCTCAAAGTATTTGGCTCGGTTGCATATGTTTGGATTCCAACTGCTAAGCGCTCTAAGTTGGATTCCAAAAGCCAGAAACTCATGATGACAGGGTACAGTGATCACCACAAGGCCTATAGGCTGATAGATATAGCCATTGGTCGTCTTAGCTTCAGTCGAGACGTAGTATTTGATGAAGACAGAGGATTCTTTCAGTCTCCTCCTTTTGAGCAGTGTTCTGAGGATCAACTTCACAGTGTTCTTCTTCCGTTAGGTACACCTAATGGGAGGGATGATGCAGCATCAGTGTTTGATGATGCACTACCTGAGCTTCCTCCAGAAAATAACCCTCCTCTTGCTGCTCCTATTGTTCCTGCGCCTCCTCCACCTCCTCCTGATATTGGTTACTCTACTCTCCGACCTAAATGGTGAGCTAAAACTATTGGTGATCTCTGGGATAATGAGCTCCTTGAAGGTAGAACTTCCAGAAATAAGAGCAAACAACAGTCTACAGTAAATTTTTCTCTTATGGCTAACCTACATAGTATTTTTGAGCCTAAACCTATTTGGAAGCTAAGGGTACACCAGAGTGGGAACAAGCTATGGAAGCTGAATTCCAGAGTCTTCAGAAGAATCACACTTTGACCCTTTCTGATCTTCTTGCAAGGAAACAGCCCATTAGCTGCAAATGGGTGTATAAAGTGAAATACAAAGCTGACATAACCCTAGACAAGTATAAGGCTCGCCTTGTTGCTTGAGGGTTCTCATAGAAGGAAGGCATAGACTATGAGGAGACCTTTGCTCCTACAGCCAAGATGAGTACCATATGGCTTGTCCTTGCCTTAGCAGCTCAGTTCAATTGGAAATTCCATCAAATGGATGTAAAGAGTGCTTTTTTGAATGGTGACTTACAGGAAGAAGTCTACATGGCGCAGCCCCTAAGATTCAAGGTTGCCGGTCAAGAACAAAAAGTCTGTAGATTAGTCAAAGCACTCTATGGTCTGAAACAAGCCCCTCGGGCTTGGTACATGAAAATTGACAAGTACCTAACAGATCATGCCTTTCAACGAAGTCCATCTGATGCAAACCTGTATATCAAACATACTGGTGATGATATTTTGTTTGTGGTTGTCTATGTGGATGATCTTATCATTACTGGCAGTTTAGCACATTTGATCCATGGGATCAAACAGGATTTGTGCAGCACTTTTGATATGACCGATTTGGGACTTCTTCATTACTATTTAGGGGTGGAAGTCTATCAAACTGAGAACAACATCTTTCTCTCTCAGTCCAAGTATGCCAGAAATCTTGTGGACAGGTTCAGAATGCAGGATTGCAAACCTACCACGACTCCTATGGAACCAGGGCTCAAACTTTCAGCTCAGTCATCCTCACCACTTGTGGATGAAACTTTATTGAGGGAGTTAGTGGACAGCCTCATCTACCTTACTACCACTCGACCTGATATCAGTTTTGCAGTAAGCTACATTTCACGCTTCATGTGAGCTCCCAACGCTGATCATTGGATAGCAGCAAAGCGTGTGCTGCATTATGTAAGAGGCACTCCTAATTATGGACTTCTGTACACTCGGAGTTCAGATCCTACACTCAGTGGTTACACAGATTCAGATTGGGCTAGTTCGGTTGATGTCGTAAATCTACAACCAGGTATGTGTTTAGTCTGAGATCCGGCGTTGTCACATGGACTAGTAAGAAGCAACATGCAGTGGCTCTCTCCTCGACAGAAGCAGAGTATCGCAGAGCAGTTAAGGCATCTTGTGAGGCAGTTTGGCTTTGACGTATGCTTGCGGATATGCATGTTTCCCAGGCAGGTCCTACTCCCTTGTTCTGTGATAATCAATGAGTGCTTAAACTCGCCAAGAATCTAGTCTTCCATGAACGAACAAAGCATGTGGAAACTCGTTGTCACTACATTCGACAACTTGTTGAAGACAGATCCATTAAGTTGTTGTATGTTCCCACAATGGAGCAGCCAGCAGACATCTTCACCAAGCTTCTTGGTCGTGATAAGTTTGTAAAATTCAATAGGTCTATAGGGGTTGCAAATAGATTGAGCATTAAGGGAGGGTATTAGAATAATGCTATTTTCGTGTTTAATGCTCATCTGTGATTGTAATTAGCAGTTTCTTGTTAGAAACTTGTTGTTTCTATATTCTTAGTAGAAACTTCTTGTTTCTACTTTCTTAGTAGAAACTTGTTATTTCTACTTTCTTAGTAGAAACTTGTTGTTTCTGTAAATACAGTTGTATTATTTATTGAGCTTCACTGCTCATTATAAATCAATTCAATTCATCCATTGATTACCTAGATGTAATGTGGGATGTCAAAGCTACAAGGTTGATGTGAGGAATGACCTTTGCAACATCTGGTTGATGAGTTTTGATAACATCGAGGTTGTGACGCGCATGCCACAAATCTAGGGAAGCGACACTTGGTGGGAGGTTTCTGAATTGCTCCTTGCATGTAACCTCCAACTGCTAAACATAGATCCCTGAGACAAGGAATGCCTTTACATGTTGCCTTAGGAGAAGCAGCCTATGCATGCAAGTTTGTTTTGATCGATCCCGGAGGGAACCGGTCAACTCAGCTGCACATGCAAGAGGTTGTTCAACTGTTTGAAGGAAATGCGCATTTTTGGCTGGGAGTTGGGCTGGCTGCCCAGGAGATTTCCGCAATTTCTAGGCGAAGTAGCTGACTGCTGCCCAGATTTGTGAGAATTCTGGGCTGAGCAGCCTTGCTAGGGAAAATTGTGCAATTCCTGCTGGGAGTTTCGACTGGCAGTATTACGCAATCTTAGAGCTCAGCAAGCTGCCAAACAAGTTTGCACAATTTATGGAGGGAAGGTTGGTTGCCCTCCAGAAATGCACAATTTTCTTGGGGAAGTTGCTTAGCCTGCAGTTGGACCAAGTCCGGGTGATCAACCTATGAGGGGAGTGCATTGCGCTGTGATTGACAGGTTGCTTTTGTGCAAGAAAAACACTAAAGCTTGTGAACTTCACGAACCAAGGCAAGTTGTTGTGAAGGTTGGAAGGGAGGCTCAAAAACGAAGCTAAGGCAAAAATTTAGAGGGTGGTTGTAGCCGCTACAACACTTGGCAACACACTGGTAGAACTCCAGCTCTCTGAATGGACCTTGTTCATGAAAAGCAAGTCTAACATCTCCAGAAGTATTGTTCAGTTCTTAGTGCCTCTTGGTTTCACACTAGCTTGATAGTAAGATGTAGCATCTGCCAAGCTCTTAGTCGATTGACACACATTCCAAGCCAAGGCAACACAGTGGTTTCAATTAGGGTTGAGAGGTATATTGGTGCACAAGCAGTATAGTCGTCAGAGTCTTAGTTTCATCTTTGGTGTTGCTCCGCTCCCAGCAGGCCTGGACAGTACCCCGACAGAGTCACAAAAGAACACAAGCATGGCTCCGCTGCCAGCGAG
This sequence comes from Pinus taeda, assembly GCA_000404065.3. Classification (NCBI taxonomy): domain Eukaryota; kingdom Viridiplantae; phylum Streptophyta; class Pinopsida; order Pinales; family Pinaceae; genus Pinus; species Pinus taeda. The sequence continues at coordinate 2,336 of APFE030573430.1, read as the reverse complement.
CCTAGTCAGTACCCCAGTGGCGTTACTTGAATCACCTCTCTACGCAGGAATTCTTTCTCTTCTTTCGCCTTATTCATTTTTCATTTTTTCAAACTTTTTTCATTTTTTTCATTTTTATAACTGTGCATAGCACTTATTCATTTCAGAGGCGGAAGAGGGATCTCAACTTATTGAGAGCAGAAGATGTTGTTCCAGCAGATAAGTAGTTTATTATACCTCTGACGTGCCAGTTAAGATTTCCCCCCTTACCTTACTCTACTTGACTGAGCTGACAAGGGTTAACCCAAAAACAACTGACTAGAGTAGGTGACACTAGTTAGCGCGCAAGCATTGTGTTTTCACCAAGGTTCACTTCGAACAGTATGTATTTTCCATCGATGTATCATGGACTAAAAGTAACAAGTTGTTCATACAGAGGCAGGATGACAAATAACCAAGTAGTGATAGCAGCACAAGGCCTTTTATACTTTACCCAGCTTGCTTCAAAAGTCATGCATGTTTTCATGCGAACCTATCCTATGAAACGAAACAAGCAAACTAACAAACAACAAAGCAAAGCAAGAGCAGAAGCAAAAGCGAGAGCAAAGCAAGTAAGAAAACAAGCAAACAGAAAAACAAACAAACAAACAAAGCAAGTAGGCAAACAAGCAAACAGACAAACAAACAAACAAAGCAAGTAAGCAAACAAGAATGCAAGAAAACAACTCAAAAGCAAACACTACTCCTACTCCTAAGCTAACAGTGCATGGGTCATCTCACGTGAAGTGATACTTCCAATGCAACCACCGGCGCATTGGTTGACCCATGTTGGTGAAGGCATGGTTCGCGAACAAGATAGTCGTGCAAACCAACAAACAAGAAAGATATAACAATGAAGAGAAACAGGGCAAAACTTCATGTGGGTCATCTTATTCATGGTTGATAATATTTTTATTAGATTCCTCTCATCGAGAGGTGTAGGATTGATATAAAGATCATCCGATTCCGATAAGTATTCATGAAGATATGAATTTATTTTGATTATGGAATTATTATCAACCCGACCTACAACTCATGTAGGCTCAGAAGCCCAATAGTCGCATCTATTCAAACACCAACGTTGTGTATAAATATAAGAGGACTTTTCCTCATTTGCACTCACTCTTCTCATCACATCTCTCTCTCTCCATTGCGCAGAAATGAGTCTCTTCTCTACTGTGCAGAAATGGGTCTCTCTCTCACACAAGTGAAGCCGGAAACTGTTGAAACTGATGTTGCAACTACAGAAGTAAAGATTGACCTGCGTGGCCTAGAAGATCTCCTCTTTGGAACTGCACTGTAGGTTCATCTGAACCTCCTCTGAAAGTCGCGACTTTTGGTGGTGGAATGAAGTCAATCCGATGGTCGGTTTGTGAGATATCGTCTGCCCTAGTTTGATAATGAAGTCGTTAATGCTGACGTTGTTGATGTAGGGTTTTCTACCACTGATATGAATCAAATTTATTGTACTATTTATCTCTGTTGAATTATTGAAGATAAAAGAAGATTTGATCAAAGGGTTTCCCCAAACATTGTGCTGTTTGTCCCTGGCTAGCCGCCACATCTTGTGTCTCTTGTCTTGGTTTGTTTTATGTCGATCGTTTAATGTTCTATCTGCACTTTACTTTATGTACATGTGATTGCTAATCTGTGGAATATAATAAGAAAAAGAAGTAAACTGTTATAAGCATAGAACATACCAT